>CAJVPT010000303.1:0-33312 GCA_910592055.1 Acaulospora colombiana
AGGGGTATATCTAAAAATGTGCAAATGCACTATATGAAAATGAAAAGAAAAAGAAATTAAAATACTTCATGTCCTCCAAAGGACTTCTGCTAGAAATCACTTCTCATTAGAAGTCAACTCTTTTGAAATATCCTTCTTCTTTCTAACCATCTGAGGAACTTATTCAGCCATGCTCTTGATTATTTTCTTATGACCATCTGAAATACTTATCACTTACTTAGATCTAATGTCTTGCTCAATACTTTCTTTCTTTTGGTTTTGATTTTATATTCACCTACGTAGAACAGAATGGCTAACAGTGGACCTCAGGTTCTTATGTGGCTTTTCAGTCTTGTTAAATAATTCCCAATATCTTTTAGTAACCACACCTAATTAAAGAAATTTTACTGATATTCATCTTGATTGCGATATTATTATACAATATTTGAGGAAATATATCTCAATCCTAAAGAAAGGTAGTATTTTATATTCCTCTACTTTTCGGTCTTACAGCTTGACTGGGATAAGGAAATAATCTTTTCACGTACTTTGCTTGACTGGGATAATAAGAAGTTGAAGGTCTCAGCTTGAACAAATAATCACTTTTTCACCACCTAGGAAATTTAGTATCTATTCTAATAGTCTCATGATTTTTTTGTTTCAGTTAAACTTCATTTGAAGGAGTGGAGGAGTTCATATTCTTGACTTCTCTTTTTACTACCAATAACATCATTAGAACATGTAAGATAACCAATAGGAACTTGTTTACATTCAGCTACTAATGTGTTTCATGTCAACCAATAAGATGCCAGATGACAATGTGCTATCAAAAATTCAATATCAAACTGAGATAGGCAAAATTCCCCAAGAAAACTATGAAAAACAGTAAGTATTTTAAGAGGATATAAGACAGTATATGAGAAGGTGAAAAATAAGCCTTTCCCTATCAATAAAACCTCTATTTCTTGTCACTTTTAGCTCTGTAAGGTGACATTTTACTTGTCAGTCCTTTTGAAGCAAAAGATTTATAAAGATTTTTGCAATAAAAAGATTTATTTTCTTTCTTTTTGTCTATTTGTGTTCACTTAAAGCTTCCACATTCATAATTTTTTGAGGAACTTTATTTATCTCAATTTGATCCTGAATTTTGAGTAGTACAAATTCTTATCAAAAGTGATTGGCTGACACAAAACATATTAGTTTTTAGAATATAAATAAGCTTTTATTGATTACACTCATCTGTTATAATGATATCATTGATAATTGAAAAGAAAAGTTAATAAAAAGTTATCTTCCAACTGAGCAAATTCTCAAGAAAAACAGTTATAATATCAAAAGGCAAGTGAAAGATATGAAATATAGTATCCTTATTTTTTAATAAAATCTTTTAGATAGTGAGAAAATTTTTTCAAAAAGAAAGTTAAGGTTTTCAAGTTTCTATTCTGATCAGGTAAAGTTTTTGTAGAGACTTCTTTATCTCAATTAGGTTAACTATACTATAATGTGATGTTAATACTAATCTTGTGATAAATTAATTCATATATCAATAAAAAAATAAGTTTCTCAAATATTTTTTTTGAAGTTTTAATATTTAGAAATGATTAATTTCTTAAATAATCCAAAGTTTAGAGAATATCTTAATTAAATAGATCTTTTTTAAGAAAAGACTATTTACTTAAATAAAATTTTTTTGAAGGGCTTTGGATTATTATTATTATTTTTTTTTCTTTTTCCCAGTTTGTAATTCAACAATTTATTATTTTTTAGGATAATCTATAATGACAAATTATAAATAATAATTCTAATAGATAGAGATATAACCAATCTATCAAAAGAGTATAATAATGTTCCAAAATTTGACTTAGAGTATCCAGTTTAGATTTTGTTTTATTTAGTTCAAACTAACTTAGTGGACTCTTCATATTTTTTAAGTAATGTGATCTTTTAACTAATAATATGCAAAAATGAATTAGTTATCAAGTGAAAGTTCATATATATTGTAGATATTTTCTTTTAATATCTCAATAAAGACATATCCTGATGGCATAATTGTGGGTTAAAAAAAATAAATAAACTAAACTTCTATATAAAACTTAAACTAAAAATTAATAATAAAAGATATAAATTTTTAATATTATGAAAAAAAATTGAATTAAGAATAAATAGATAAACTAATAAAATATAAAAAAGATTTAAAATTAATTCAGAAAAAAAAATATGAAATCTAATACTATATATCAATGATTAATTACTTGAAAGAAAAGTACTAAAATCTAAAGATACAGTATATAAAATTATAAGAGTTTCTAATAATCTAATTAATATAGTAATAATTTTAACTTTTAATAATAATAAATATACTAAAGGATATTTCAAAGTTATATTTAGAATCGAGTTGATAAAGACAGGTGAATTAGTTATATATTTAACTTGTGTTATATGAACATTTTATGTACAGTTTACTTTAGTTTAAAAAAAAAAAAAATTTTTTTTTCAAGAATTTGATATTTAAAAAAATATTTTTCATTTTATTAAATCTGAATTTTAACCAATCGGAGATCACGCGTGAATTAACATGTATGTGCATGCATCTATTTCGCGTATAGTACGTGTTCTCTACGTGAAAATTATGAGTTCCGAGGATCCCGGAGAAATTTCGCTTTCTGAATTGCTGAAGAACCCCAATCCACTCGCACGAAATCCTCTCCAAATTGGACAGAGTATATTTTATGATCCTAATGAGGAGGATTTTCATAAAATTCTACAAACCCTACAATTTCAATGTGAACAAGAAAATGAGAAATTGAATAAAGTAAATTACCAGGATGGCATAATCTAAGCACGAATTCTTTCCTCTGAAAGTTAAATAACTTCTTATTTATAAAAAAAAGTTACGTTCTTTGACGGAATATTTTCAACAACAAAATCAGGAAATGGATGAAAATAAAAAGGTTTTTCTTTAATTCGATAATGAAAATCTTTATGAAAAAACAAAATCCGCTGATAATTCCTCAAAAATTTAGAGAATTACTTTATTGATGGCGGAAGAACAGCTATTGAGTCAAGAAATTGAAAAACAAAGGCAATGTAAATTCACAAGCTCTCAACCTCCTTGATAATGCGTATTATCGTTCACATCTGATTAGATCAGCAGAATGCGAATACGAGAATTCGTGTGCTAGGCGAACTTTCGGTGAGAAAACACGTTCATGAGACGGTCAAACAATATAAAAAAGCATTGCCGCAATTGATTCGGGAAGTAAAAGACACAAAAGAACAGATCACGCGGTTTGTGACGCGTCTAATTAAAATATTTCTTCGCGCTAATAACGTTTATCTTTAAACGTCCAAGTTCAATTTTGCATAGAGAAAGGGAAACTCTAAATTTGAATAATGCTATCCACCAAATTTTATCGGAAAGACTCGAACAACTTGTTGATAAACGTGTTACACGGGAATCTGAAATTCGGTATGGAACATATTTTCTGAGCAGTTTTACTTTTTCTATACTAAGGTCAGTTATTACAAGTAGCAGTGATCTTCGAGAGAGACTTGAGAATGTTCAAAATTCCTTTAATGAGTTAATTAAAGAATTGAACAATTTCGTTGAACAGAACTTTGAGAAAAAAAAGAGTGCGTAATAATCTTGATTTCTTCACACAATGAGAAAAGAAAGATGCAATGTGCATACTAATTTAAATGATCTTGGTAAGATAATAGTAGATAGCGATGAGGATTCAGATAACGAACAAAGAACTTCATCTCTTAAAGTAATCCTAGATGTAAGTGACATCTCTCAATTGTCTTCATATAAGTGTCATCAGTAGTAAATTTCATTTTTATCGTCTGATTTATTGATAATAAAGGATTTGATGGATCGAACATTCTCGGATCCTGACAATCCATACATGCGGATTGATACAGAAATAGTGTGGCCGCCATATATTGGAATGTTGATTCGTGCAGGAATTGCGCAAAGGCATCCAGATGACACAAACCTGATCAAACTGACATCATTCCACATGTAAAACTTTCACCAAAGATGCCTTAATGCATGTGATGCGAATAGTATTAACCAGAACGCGTTTCCACAGACCTTTATTTGCAGTGCATTTATGCAAAAAATTTTTTTATTTGTGCTTATTAAAAAAAATGTTAGAAGGAAAAAAAAAAAAAAATGCATGTGTAATTTATAAAAAATAAATGCGATTACCTGCTACAGACAATCTGTAGCAGATAATCACGATTTCTTTAAAAACAATAAATATAAAAAAATCATTATATATATTTAAGTAAATAAATTCCCCCAGACAGAAAATCGTTTAACCCATGTCAAAGGACAAACCTGCGCATTTAGTAACCAAAGTACTCTATTACATTTACCCAACGTTGTGTGAGTTTCCCAAAGTAATTTCAGTACAGTGGACTTAAGTATCAGCATTTTAACCCCTTGCTTTCGCTCGCTCCAACGCAGATATATTAACGTCAAGTGTCGAAAGAATGTGATCCCAGGAAATAAAGATTTCTGAAAGTGTGTTAATCTAAAAAATGAAAATCTCAAATCAAGGTTAATAAAAAAATTGGTAGGTTTATTTGCGAAAACAATTTATAACGTCGGTTGAAAAGGATACGGTGTTGTTATATCTATCCATTAAGGATGTTAAGCGAGTAGACATTTCATTTGTTTTAGATATTTGGCTAATGTTTTCGGTTTCGATGGGTGTAATTTGAGGAAAGAGTTTATCAAGACCTACACAATAGAAGTAGAAAAAAGTTATATCTATAAATAATAAATCAATAAATTTACCTCCCTCATTTAATACATACCTTTAAATTCGGGCGCATCAATTATACCCTTCAACTCCTCAATCTGTTTCAAATTCTCTGCTACCGTTTCTAATTCTTCGGCCGACGAGCAAATGATTTCTGCTTTAGCCTCAGGCGTGAGTATAGCTCTTTCCATTGCAAGTGCCGAGTCTTTGAAAGGAGATATGAGTTCCGAAACCTGGTCGTCTATTTTTTTTTATCATTATCACGAAAAATAGTTAGTCTATTTTCGGTTTGCTCTTTACGAAAAAAAAAATATAGATGTATATTTATTTATTTATTTATTTATTACAAATCTCGAGAAAAGATTTCAATCCATCGGCTCCATCACGGATTATAGCGTTAAACTCTTTCTTAATTTCGTCAACTCGTTTTAGCAATGTAAGTTGCTCTTTTAATCTTTCGTAAGCCAAAACTTTATTAGAACGTGCTTCGTGCCCAAAGATCGATTTTTCCAAGTGATACACTCTGAACTCCAAAGTTGAAAGACTTTGTCGTTCGACCAATATATCTTCAGCATGGACCATGTTTACAGGTGTTAATTTTTCTACAGTTTCCTCTCTATAATCTACCGAAGAGTCGTCGTCGTCGTCGCAAAACCAACCGTTTTGTTTTGCGTTTGCTAGTAATAAATTTTTCTGATCTTCTAATAAGGAAAGTCTTTTTGCAAGTTCCCCGCTTTCCATGGCATAGCGATTTCTGATTTATTGTGCTTATTTATTTGATACCCCGAGTTTTTCAGGGTGGCTTTTATATGCAAATTATGGAAAATTGCGGAATTTAACCAATAATCCAATAATCTGAATTCATGTGTTGCGCTTCGCTTTTTATTCTACATATGGCTAGGACTATGTTGGTGGTGTTATGATCCAGATAAGTGTGCGTACCTGCCAGTTTATTTTATTACTGTGGCAACGTGCATGAACTAGAATTGTTGGCTCACAATAGAACTTCATGGTTACACGAATCAAGCTAATGTGTGTAACGTATATTTTATTATTATTATGGCGGTTAATTCAACGCTATGTTTTATCACGTGAAAACCCAAATGTGATTGGTCGGTAATTTTTTTGATTTTGATGTGTATAAGCCATTGAATTCGACATCTTCCACTTGAAGTGTACACAATTTCAACACCTTAAGATCTGGTTCGAGGTTTGTATGGCTTTTCATAAAAATGCTTCGATGTCGTTTTAAAAAATGATTTGAAAGAGCGAAAAAAAAGTCAAAAAAATAACAGAGAAAAAAACGTATAAAAATAGGATCTATAAAAAATTAAGCCAGCGACATCAAGCAAAAAAAAAAAAAAAAAATACTTGTCTTTATAACATTTGGTATGTTTTTATTGGGTTTGGGTCTTTTAACACTTTGCCTTTTGTTACTTTGTTTTTATTTTGCCCACGTTCGCGTTTTGGGCTGTCTAAATTGCAGTCTCAAAACGAGTTTTTGGTGGGAGCGAACCACGAATGCAATAAATCAACGTCATGAGTAAACATCAATGGCCAGCAACTTGTTTGTCAGGTCCCTTTGTTCATGGCATTCTTTTTTGATCCCTTAAATTCGAGAATCAAATAATATGAAAAAAAAAAAAGTCTAAATCAAACCTATGTTATATGGGATATTTGGTTGGAAGATATTCCTCATCGTTTCGAAATAATTATCCATAATGGCCGAAGAAAATCAAACCGCCGTTCAAATCGAAGAGATTCAAGAACACCAAGAAGAAGGTGAAGATGCCGAAGCGGTAATTATAACTCTATTTCGTTGAGTTTCTTTTCGAATAATTGGTGTGTTACAAAACGGAAAATTTCACACCATCTTTTTGGTAAAGGAGCTCGAGGCAATGAAACAAAGGGTAAAAGAAATGGAAGAAGAAGCTGCTAAACTCCGCGAGATGCAAGCTCAAGTTGAAAAGGAAATGAATTTGACTACAGAAGGTATTTTCGCATGAATTATTATTTTTATCTTGAACTTTCTTAATTTATTATCACAATGCAGATGATAAGGAAGCAATTGATGCTCGATCAATCTACGTCGGAAATGTAAGTATTTTATCATAAATCACTTTTTTTTAAAAAAAAAAAAAACAAAACAAATAAATGCAACATTACGCTAAGCCATTTGCACAAATCTCCAAAGGTGGATTATGCTGCAACTCCTGAAGATTTACAAAATCATTTTCAATCTTGTGGTACAATAAATCGAGTAACAATTCTCTGTGATAAGTACAGCGGCCATCCGAAAGGGTAACGAACAGGAGAATTATGTTTTATATGGCAGTTTTGCTTTTCTTTTTTTTTTTCAGTAATGACATTTCCACCTATTTATTTTCGTAGCTACGCTTATGTAGAATTTGCGGATCCCTCATTAGTTGCTCATGCAATGCTGTTGGATAACACAGTATTACGTGGACGTCCGATCAAGGTAAGTACAGATCGATTAACAAAATTAACTGTCGTCGTCTTATTGCAACCACAAAAATTATAAAAATTTTTTCCTTAGGTTACCGCGAAACGCACAAATATCCCCGGATTTGCTAGAGGAAGGGGAGTTAGAGGTCGTGCTAGTTGGCGAGGTGCATTTTATGGTCACGGCGCCTACTTTGGCCCAACTTTTAGAGGAGGTCGTCCAAGGTAAAATGGATACATCATGTATAATACATTGGCTTAAAAAGTAATCCGTACTTAAGAAATTTGCATCCTCTTTTTTTCCGGTTTGATAATGCAGAGGGCGGCGTGCTGCATCATACGCACCTTATTAAGAGTCGCAAATTGAAAGCTTCGATTGGTCATGAAATGCATGAACAGGTTACACGAACAATAAGTTATTTCAAACATTTAATTATAGCTTAGTACAATGTTTAGTTTCCCTGTTCATTAACTTCATTAGTTTTCAGTATATTCTTCCCGTCTATCATTTGGTTTTCGTTTTCTGTTTTAAATATCCTCAGTTGGGTATTTTACTCTTCGTGCAACTTTAATAGTTTATTATATACACTCGAAAATAAAAGATTTAATTCAGAAAGATCTCATGTTTTAATATCATCATTTTCCCTTGTGCAGTCGACGCCAAAAGTAACGCTCGATTTAGTAATTAAATCACAAGGGCGAATAAAAGTGTTACGTTTACCCCTATTTTGATATTTTTGAGATTTCACTTTTTTCTTGTTTATCCCTTCGACCGTCAACTAAACGTGAGGAAAAAAAAATACTAGCTCAATATGACATGTCACTATATCCAGCTGATCAACACGAAGAAAGAAAAGATACTTGCCTATGTTGAAGAAATAGGTCCTTAGCAAGTTGCACAAAAAATGGGATGAGACAATTTCTTGCCAATGCAAAATGATCAAAATCTTTATGTTCTAAAAAATCGCAATTCTCATTCAACAAGAAAAAAACAAAAAAAAACAAAGTTATTATGGGATACACTGTAATTAATAGATTAGATTTTAATTATAGTTTAACAATTGCTTTTCAAGTTTTTTTTTTTAATTAGTCAGCTCAATTACAATTGCTATTCAAGTATTATATAAAGAAATTGATATAAAAAAAAATCAAATATAAAAATATACTCAATAACATTATTTTTTTTGAATAAACAAGTATAAAAAAAAAACAATTATATTAGATAACAATATAAAATCATATTAGTATATAATATAATTACAATGTTTATATAAAAATCTCTTTTTATTGATTCTTTGATTATATACAAAAAAGATGTTTACAAGAAGTTTTTTATTTCTTTACTAATAAAGTCTTAATATTTTTCTTAAAACAACTTGAAGTTTGACTTCAAAAGTCATTTCTATTTCATCTCTATTGTTTTATAAACTTTTTTTTTCTAAAAACTTGACTTACAGTAGTCAAGAAAAGTAAGTAATATCTTTGATATCAATAGCAAGAAAGTTTTTAAAGAAAGAAAAATTAACTATGAAATATATAAAGATCTTTTTAACCTTTGAAATAAAAGATTTATAAAGATTTTGTTATATTTAAAAGGTTTATTTTCTCTTTTTTGAACTGTCTTGTTACTCTTAAAACTTTTACTTTTATAGTTTTCTAGAAATTTTATCTATTTTAATTTGACTCTAAATTTTGTATAATACAAATTCTTTTTCAAAAGTGATTGACTGATATAAATATATTTATTTTTGAAATATAAACAAGTTTTTATTAATCATACTTATGTGTCTTAATGATATTATTAAAAATTAAAAAAAATGATTTAGAAATATTTATTCTTTAGAAGTCCAAGTTTTTTAAAGAAGATATCTATAATATTAAAAGACTAAGAAATAAATAATGTAGATTACAAATTTTTATATCTTTTTTAAGTTTTTTAAATGATAACAAAACTTTAATAAATAAAAGCTAAGGTTTGAATACTTTCTTTAAAATATTTAATCTAATACTTGTTTAAATAAAAAATCAGTTAAAATAATTTATTTGATATTATAAATAATAATAAAAAAGATTTTTTTTTCAAAGTTCAAATAAAATAAGAAAAATATCTTAATCAAACAATTCTTTAAAAAAGGATGACTATATTTTTAAACTTTTATGATAAGATCTTGAATTGTCTTTTTCTTTTAATTATTTTTCTCTTTTTCCTTTTAACTTAACAATTCATTAATTTTTAGATTAATCTATAATAATAAACTATTGATAATAATCCTAATAAATTTTTTTTTTTTTTTTTTTAGAGAATAACAAGACTTAGTCTTATACATTGAAGTTATACATGTAACAGGGAGTTCCAGTTATATACAATGTGCACCTGACTATATATATTTTGGGGAATATGATACGGAATTAAATGTCTATTATAGTATAGTACTAATGCAGACTTACTTTTAGGTTGTTAGCCTGCCAATATAACTTGTTGCCAGAAGAAACCCTATTACCCTACTGTCTACGTCTGTATTACCCTTCAAAGACCTTCACATATAATGCTCGGTAGGCCCTGGGTCTGTAATACAGGGCCCCTTTCATATCTCATCCCACCAGATATTCTTTTTATAGTACTTATTACAGTCTATCTACGGAATATTCACGTGGAGTCTTAGATATCATCTCGTCACACCGGTGACTCTTTTTACATGACTTATTACAGCCTGTCTATGGGGTGATCACGTGGAGTCTTGAATAAATTGCGATTTTTGGTAGAGACTCTCTTCTAACTAATGTGCCTAAGCTCCACTAGACCCTTCTTAGTAGCATGCAGATCTTCAGCCTATCTGCAGGAGCGTGTTAGAATCTAGGTTTGTGATGAGGTGACTTCAGCACTAAAACTAGCTGAAGCATTTTGTGATCTTTGGTTATCCTGTGATCAGATGGGATCTTGGCCATGAGTGGCAGTAATCATCATCATGAGACGAATGGGATCTTTCTGTACTATCTAGGCTTGGGAAACAACTGCCTCGCAGTGGTATTGAACTCAAAAACAGTAGTTGGAGACCTGGGAGCACTACCATTGTGCTATTGATCCACAGGTCCTATCCTGATAAATAGAAATCATAATTAATATATTAAAATCATAATATTGTTTTCAAAATCTAATTTAAAATACTTATATATAAAGATATATTGGTTACTTTATGAAAATTTGTAATATATTATAGATTTTGATTTAATTTTTCAATAAAAATATGTTATTATAATATATTGTAAAAAAATTTTTTTTTAACTCATTAGCTCATTCTTGCGTCAGTATCGGAACCTTTATTAATTATTAAAATAGATCCTAGAAACAATCAAAATAAGTAATTACCCATATTATCTAAGGATTTATAGATCAATAAATAGTACAAGGGGTATCTATTTATGTCTCACACAACCAGGATAGGGGAACTATGTGACCATCTAATGTAGGATTTTTTCTTAATTCTTAACAAAGTCAGAGGTACTGAGAGGTGTTTTAATTCCAATTTAATGGAGTACCAACCAGTTTTTAAACTATGTTTGTATAACCTCATCCAATCAAAGCGACACTCACTAGAACTGTAGTCTACTGGATGACTTATTGCTATCCCTGTGAAGAAAAGCTAATATGTTAAGAACTTACCTAAGATGTCTAGTATCACCGGTATCAGGGTCTCTTATACGAGATCTTTATGATTCCTGTTAATGTATATATTTTTTATAGGGGACCTGTCTTGTTTTTGTTATCACCTGTCTTCTTATAGCAACACATCTTTGCCTCTTTAGAAAACCTATCTTGTATTTTTCTTAAATATTGGAACACCTTACTGCACAACTTTGCTACTTAGATAGGAGATCAGTCTTGATTAAGGATGTCATACTACTTAGCCTTATCTTGTTTGAAACCTGTTTTGGGGAGTTAGCTTGCACACTAGACTGATTTTCTATTTTGTTATGGATATGATAAATGATCGATTCCTTGTTATAGCTATGCTAGGGTATCGGATTATCACCATGGGGTAGATAAGATTTTTGTATCACTGATAGTTAAATTTCACTTGACCCTTGTGTAGTATTGAACTCTAGACCTTGTGATTGTGACCTAGGAGCACTACCACTGTGCTATAGATCCACAGGTCCTATTATAACATATTGTAAATAAAAAATATATACAGTATATATATATAATAAAAATATTTATTAGTTAGTTTTAAAAATAATAAATAACTATTGATAATTTAAAAATACTTTATAAAAAAACAAACAATTTTAACAATAATATATAAATTAAAAAAATATTTATCTAAAATTTATTATAAAGTAAAATATTGTTTTTAAAATTAAACTTGAAAGTTTTTATTGTTTACAATGAGTTTGTTAAATTAATTTATAAGAGTTTAGTTATAATATACAATGTGTAATATTGAAATTTACAAAATATTAATAGTATTTAATTAGTCATATATAAATTTAATTAAAATTTATTGAAATATTATAAAATTTAATATATTATTTATAAGAGCAAAATATAAACTTTTTTAAATAAATATTTATGAAAAAAAAATTTTTTTAGGTTCAAATTTTAATTTAAAAAAGTAAATTTAAATATACTTAAAATAGTTTTTATATACAACTTTATCAAAATTTAATTAAATATTATAAAAAGTTAATATATTATTTTTTAAAACAAAAGAATAAAAAATATATAATTATTAAAGAAATTAATTATAAATAATTTTATTAATTTTATATTCAAAAATAATTTTTCATAATTTTATATATAATTTTTTATATTAAATTATAATAAATATATATACAGTATATAAGGTCACAATCACAAGGTCTGTAGTTTAATATCACTTAAGGATCAAAAATAAAAAATTACCTTTTGATCAGGTTTTACCAGTTATCTTGTAAAAGTTATACCCAATCATCTGAAACAAGTTTGAAATCAGGTTAAGTTGCAGGAAAATGGGAATTCTGGCCTTCTATCGATCAGGGGCTAAGATTTATAGTTGTATTACTGAAAGGATTGCATGAAGAAAGGTTTCTAATCTAATCTATCCCAGATATCTCAAGACCTCTCTATCCTGGTAGTCTCCAGGACTCCCGTTCTTCTAGCTCAGGATATTTCAATATGATGCTTCACTTAATTGAAAATCAGTTAATAGGAACTGATCTGATGCCACAGGTAGTGACAAAGAAGATAACGTATTCCTTTCTGAGGTCTGAGTGAATAATATCTGGAAATATTGAAGGGTATTATACATCCCGTCAGGTACATAAGAAAAAGGACTAGCTTAGTGACACAATAAAAATCTTGTAAGTTCAATACTAATTAGCCTAACATCACTGTTGATAACTATGTATTAACTATCTGGCCCCTAGTTAGGTCTATCTATTTAAAAAGTGATAGTAGGTCTAGCTAGGACAAATCATAATAGGTTATCATTAATTTGTATGTATATAGAAATATATAAGTTTGTATAAAATAATTAATGTTATTCTAAGGATTTCATTATCCAAACATTAAGTTAATTCTTAATAAAAAGCTTGTATCTAATACCAATTGCAGTTTAAAAAAAAAAAACAATAAAAAATAAATAAATATATATATATAATTTACTATAACTAATTTTAAATTTAAATTCTTTTATAAATATAATTTTTTTTAAAAAAAAATAATAATGTAATATATTTATAAATTCCAAGTAATTTTATTTTATAAGTATTCAAAAACATATATTTAAAATTTTATTTAATTTTATTTATTATTTATAAAGCTATAAACAATTTTTATATTTCAGTTTTCAATTTTCTATACTATATATTATATTGCTCAAATAATAATATACTTCTGTTTTCTATTAATTAATAAACTATAATTTTATCTAGATATTAATATTATAAAAAAATAATAATAATAAAAAATAAAAGATTTTTAATATTTTATTTTATTTATTAATTTATTATAAAGTTAATATAACTTGTTTTTATTATATATTAAAATATATTAGTTATTTATTGTTAAATTTTATCTTCTCTAAATACAATTTAGGAAATAATATTTTGTTTTTTTTTGTGATTTGAATTATTTTTTAATCATAAAGTTTTATACTTACAGATAATAACAAATTTCTAAAACATTTGTTAAAATTTTACAAATAATTTATATTTTTTTTGAGAAACAAAATTTATGGCTCTTTATTTTAATAGAAACAAAATTTAAAAATATTATAAATTAAAGATTTAAATAAAAAAAAATTATTGTGAATAATTTTTTAATAATTTTTTATTTAAAAATTTTAATGTTTTATAATAAGAAATATTTGATTTTTATTTTTACTTCTTTTTTTAGAAACCTATATTTATATATAAATTATCATTATAAATTTTTTAAAGTTCCCAACAAAAAAAAAACTTTTTTCATAACTAACCAGATCCTTAAAAATTTTCTTTTTTGAAAACTTTTAAAATGAAAGGCAAAGAAAGATAATAAGTTACAACAGAATTCCCAGAGCTTCCAACAACTCTCCCACAATTACGAAGTATATCTTGAAATATGACAAAAGAATTAACAAAGAATTGGGTTAGGCTATAACCCAACCATATGTAAAGAAACCCATCATGACAGCAGTCAAAAAGCCCACAAAATCAATGGAAACCATTATTTCCAATAACAACCAACAACCCAATAACAACAGAATCAATACAACTATATAGCAAGAGATAACATTACAAAAAAAACAACAAGAAATGAAACATTTGCTACAACAAAGTCAGGAATCAGAGGCATCAATTTCTTCATGAAATGACATAGTAGAAACACAACTCAACACAACCAATGAACAGAGTTAGCAACAAGAAAAATACTATAAAAAAATCACCACCCAGAAGTCACAAACAGCTTGAAACAATAGCCCAGATAAAGAGATGAAAACTGAAGAAAAAAGCAACTCAGAACAAAAATGGTTCACTATTTTCAAAGGCAAAAATAGAGAAATTGACAACCCTTAAGGTAGATTAAGACTCAAATCACTATTCGACAGAACAATCTGATATGGATGAGAATGTCACAAGATTGGCATCCCAACAAAACTAATTAAAGAAAAAACAACACACCAAAAACTAGAACACATAATTTTAGTCCTCAACTCTTCCGAAGGACTTCTAACAGTACATAGTAAGGAAAAAAAAGAAAACATACAAATCATTGCTATCTTCGCAGATCAATATGCAGTAAAACATGTGACAACCATAGAGCTTCTAGAAATGGATAACAACAAGTTGAAACATATAGAAACTGGATGCCAAGAAATCAACAAAGAAAATTTTATAATAGTATGGGACATTCCCTTAAACACAAGACTCATAGAAGTCAAACAAACCTTCACCAAACATGGTCAAATTCAAGGTATCACTATGAGAACTCAAAACTTGTGGCAATATGTCACAATCACTTTCGAAGGCCAAGAACTCAAATGCAAACTAGTAAATGTCAGAAGCATCCTAATCAAAGGAGACTCAGTAAGAATCAACAATGCAGAATGGACACTTCAACAAATGAAACAAAGACATGAGATTGCGACTAAACTAACGAACCTCCCTCCCAACATATTTGCATAGAATATCAAAAACATTTTCATACAATGCAAGGGATGCACATGCTACATTCCAAGGGTAGCAAACAGGGATTACAAACCTAAAAAATTTGTAATTGTCAGCTTTGAAACCTCTTAGTAGCAGCACAAGTACAATACCAACAAGGAGAAACAATTATCTTATTTATCCCAATCTCAACAAAATTATGTGCAATATGCAATGCATCCTTTTACCTAGCCAAAAACTGTCCTATCAAGGAAAGGTGCCTTCAATAAAATATCTATAACAAAAACCAGGCAACTAAATTCAAAGACCTTTATAACAAATTCAGATTAGAAAAAACTTTATTAATTCATAACGTCAACAAACCAAGAACATCCAAAATGTCAAAAGTAGAAACATATGCAACAGTAGTTTCTCAAACAACAAAACCAAAATAGGAGAACTCAACAACCCTCGAAGATATTCGTAATATCCTCAGAGAAATCCAGTAACAACTAAATACTATCAAACATCAAGTGGCAGAACTGGATGAGTATATCATCAACCTAGAATACTACAATAAAGAATATTACAAATCAATGGACAGTGAACATATACTGACATTGCAAAACTCAACACCCAGATTACAATCCAACAGTACACAATCCATACCTGAAGATAACTTTGAAAATCACAGAAATACACAAACACAACTCTTCTTCTCTATCAAATAGAATGCAAGACAAAATGAATCAAATTTTCATTACAATGAATGCCCTAGCTCAGACCTCAATCAAGACTAACACTAACAATCAATAATTATGGGAAATGCACACAGCAATTCCAATAATAACAATGAATATGCAAATATAAACATGACACATAATCATCAAATTAACAATCCCATCAACCCTCCACTTTGAACACAACAACTTGAAACAAATTTACCATAGCTAGACTCAGACTCTACAACAAAAGAAAATATCAATATAACATCACCAGAATCCCATAATAACCTCAAATTATCACAAGGAAAATTAGTCACACTAATTGATAATACTATCACATTACATAAAAAATAACTCAAATGCAATCCAAACTATAAAATCATAGAACAAACTTGAAATATCTTTATAACAAATGTCAGAGATCTTAAATCAAATCTAGAAAAACTACTTCTCTGGGCAGAATGGATTATTAAATACAAACCAAGCATTCTTGTACTCAAGAAACAAATCTCAGCAATATGGAAGGAAAATTCATAAATTTTACAACTACCAAACCACATAAAGCAACACAAGTAATCAAATGAAAGGGTTTAAAGTAGCACTGTTAATTGAAAAAAACCTAGTCAAACACATTTACAAAAAGCAAACATGGAAGGACAGAATCATCACAATAGACCTACTATTCAAATTTAAATGTAAACTCAGAATAATTGCCATTTATATTCTTATTCAAACACACCAGTCGAACCAAAAGTGCATTAAAGAAATCCTTAACTTATTAATAAAGCAAAAGCCTCAAATAGTCAAATAATAATACTAGGAGACTTCTACTCAGTTCTAGCTTAGATATACCCAACTCAAAATTTCCAAAGGCAAAGCAATACCTTTCAATGAGAAAGTTTATACAATAGTTTTTCTTAGAAGATTCCATTTTTTATTCACTTTGTCTGAAGAGGTGTTAAGTTCATCCCATGATTGTTGAAGTTTGGATTGTATGTATTCTCTGAAATCTTTTTATTTCTCTTGGAGTATGTCCTGTTATTTATATCTGATGTTGGGTTGTGATCTGTATCCATTTGATTCTAGGGAGTTAATATTCCAGTATTGTATATTACAGCATGTGACATTGTAGTCAGTTTCTATTACTTCTTTGTCAATTTCTTGTATTTATGCTTCGGTGAAGAGCCAGAGTGATAATGGAGAGATCCATATTTGATCAATTCTACTGACTGTATCTTTTGTATTGCTTTATATGTGTTGAGTACTGTATGGATTGATTTCTCAGAAGATATTATAAATTGGTTGTTTGATAACTATTGTATAAACTTTCTCATTGAAAGGTATTGCTTTGCCTTTGGAAATTTTGAGTTGGGTATATCTAAGCTAGAACTGAGTAGAAGTCTCCTAGTATTATTATTTGACTATTTGAGGCTTTTGCTTTATTAATAAGTTAAGGATTTCTTTAATGCACTTTTGGTTCGACTGGTGTGTTTGAATAAGAATATAAATGGCAATTATTCTGAGTTTACATTTAAATTTGAATAGTAGGTCTATTGTGATGATTCTGTCCTTCCATGTTTGCTTTTTGTAAATGTGTTTGACTAGGTTTTTTTCAATTAACAGTGCTACTTTAAACCCTTTCATTTGATTACTTGTGTTGCTTTATGTGGTTTGGTAGTTGTAAAATTTATGAATTTTCCTTCCATATTGCTGAGATTTGTTTCTTGAGTACAAGAATGCTTGGTTTGTATTTAATAATCCATTCTGCCCAGAGAAGTAGTTTTTCTAGATTTGATTTAAGATCTCTGACATTTGTTATAAAGATATTTCAAGTTTGTTCTATGATTTTATAGTTTGGATTGCATTTGAGTTATTTTTTATGTAATGTGATAGTATTATCAATTAGTGTGACTAATTTTCCTTGTGATAATTTGAGGTTATTATGGGATTCTGGTGATGTTATATTGATATTTTCTTTTGTTGTAGAGTCTGAGTCTAGCTATGGTAAATTTGTTTCAAGTTGTTGTGTTCAAAGTGGAGGGTTGATGGGATTGTTAATTTGATGATTATGTGTCATGTTTATATTTGCATATTCATTGTTATTATTGGAATTGCTGTGTGCATTTCCCATAATTATTGATTGTTAGTGTTAGTCTTGATTGAGGTCTGAGCTAGGGCATTCATTGTAATGAAAATTTGATTCATTTTGTCTTGCATTCTATTTGATAGAGAAGAAGAGTTGTGTTTGTGTATTTCTGTGATTTTCAAAGTTATCTTCAGGTATGGATTGTGTACTGTTGGATTGTAATCTGGGTGTTGAGTTTTGCAATGTCAGTATATGTTCACTGTCCATTGATTTGTAATATTCTTTATTGTAGTATTCTAGGTTGATGATATACTCATCCAGTTCTGCCACTTGATGTTTGATAGTATTTAGTTGTTACTGGATTTCTCTGAGGATATTACGAATATCTTCGAGGGTTGTTGAGTTCTCCTATTTTGGTTTTGTTGTTTGAGAAACTACTGTTGCATATGTTTCTACTTTTGACATTTTGGATGTTCTTGGTTTGTTGACGTTATGAATTAATAAAGTTTTTTCTAATCTGAATTTGTTATAAAGGTCTTTGAATTTAGTTGCCTGGTTTTTGTTATAGATATTTTATTGAAGGCACCTTTCCTTGATAGGACAGTTTTTGGCTAGGTAAAAGGATGCATTGCATATTGCACATAATTTTGTTGAGATTGGGATAAATAAGATAATTGTTTCTCCTTGTTGGTATTGTACTTGTGCTGCTACTAAGAGGTTTCAAAGCTGACAATTACAAATTTTTTAGGTTTGTAATCCCTGTTTGCTACCCTTGGAATGTAGCATGTGCATCCCTTGCATTGTATGAAAATGTTTTTGATATTCTATGCAAATATGTTGGGAGGGAGGTTCGTTAGTTTAGTCGCAATCTCATGTCTTTGTTTCATTTGTTGAAGTGTCCATTCTGCATTGTTGATTCTTACTGAGTCTCCTTTGATTAGGATGCTTCTGACATTTACTAGTTTGCATTTGAGTTCTTGGCCTTCGAAAGTGATTGTGACATATTGCCACAAGTTTTGAGTTCTCATAGTGATACCTTGAATTTGACCATGTTTGGTGAAGGTTTGTTTGACTTCTATGAGTCTTGTGTTTAAGGGAATGTCCCATACTATTATAAAATTTTCTTTGTTGATTTCTTGGCATCCAGTTTCTATATGTTTCAACTTGTTGTTATCCATTTCTAGAAGCTCTATGGTTGTCACATGTTTTACTGCATATTGATCTGCGAAGATAGCAATGATTTGTATGTTTTCTTTTTTTTCCTTACTATGTACTGTTAGAAGTCCTTCGGAAGAGTTGAGGACTAAAATTATGTGTTCTAGTTTTTGGTGTGTTGTTTTTTCTTTAATTAGTTTTGTTGGGATGCCAATCTTGTGACATTCTCATCCATATCAGATTGTTCTGTCGAATAGTGATTTGAGTCTTAATCTACCTTAAGGGTTGTCAATTTCTCTATTTTTGCCTTTGAAAATAGTGAACCATTTTTGTTCTGAGTTGCTTTTTTCTTCAGTTTTCATCTCTTTATCTGGGCTATTGTTTCAAGCTGTTTGTGACTTCTGGGTGGTGATTTTTTTATAGTATTTTTCTTGTTGCTAACTCTGTTCATTGGTTGTGTTGAGTTGTGTTTCTACTATGTCATTTCATGAAGAAATTGATGCCTCTGATTCCTGACTTTGTTGTAGCAAATGTTTCATTTCTTGTTGTTTTTTTTGTAATGTTATCTCTTGCTATATAGTTGTATTGATTCTGTTGTTATTGGGTTGTTGGTTGTTATTGGAAATAATGGTTTCCATTGATTTTGTGGGCTTTTTGACTGCTGTCATGATGGGTTTCTTTACATATGGTTGGGTTATAGCCTAACCCAATTCTTTGTTAATTCTTTTGTCATATTTCAAGATATACTTCGTAATTGTGGGAGAGTTGTTGGAAGCTCTGGGAATTCTGTTGTAACTTATTATCTTTCTTTGCCTTTCATTTTAAAAGTTTTCAAAAAAGAAAATTTTTAAGGATCTGGTTAGTTATGAAAAAAGTTTTTTTTTTGTTGGGAACTTTAAAAAATTTATAATGATAATTTATATATAAATATAGGTTTCTAAAAAAAGAAGTAAAAATAAAAATCAAATATTTCTTATTATAAAACATTAAAATTTTTAAATAAAAAATTATTAAAAAATTATTCACAATAATTTTTTTTTATTTAAATCTTTAATTTATAATATTTTTAAATTTTGTTTCTATTAAAATAAAGAGCCATAAATTTTGTTTCTCAAAAAAAATATAAATTATTTGTAAAATTTTAACAAATGTTTTAGAAATTTGTTATTATCTGTAAGTATAAAACTTTATGATTAAAAAATAATTCAAATCACAAAAAAAAACAAAATATTATTTCCTAAATTGTATTTAGAGAAGATAAAATTTAACAATAAATAACTAATATATTTTAATATATAATAAAAACAAGTTATATTAACTTTATAATAAATTAATAAATAAAATAAAATATTAAAAATCTTTTATTTTTTATTATTATTATTTTTTTATAATATTAATATCTAGATAAAATTATAGTTTATTAATTAATAGAAAACAGAAGTATATTATTATTTGAGCAATATAATATATAGTATAGAAAATTGAAAACTGAAATATAAAAATTGTTTATAGCTTTATAAATAATAAATAAAATTAAATAAAATTTTAAATATATGTTTTTGAATACTTATAAAATAAAATTACTTGGAATTTATAAATATATTACATTATTATTTTTTTTTAAAAAAAATTATATTTATAAAAGAATTTAAATTTAAAATTAGTTATAGTAAATTATATATATATATTTATTTATTTTTTATTGTTTTTTTTTTTTAAACTGCAATTGGTATTAGATACAAGCTTTTTATTAAGAATTAACTTAATGTTTGGATAATGAAATCCTTAGAATAACATTAATTATTTTATACAAACTTATATATTTCTATATACATACAAATTAATGATAACCTATTATGATTTGTCCTAGCTAGACCTACTATCACTTTTTAAATAGATAGACCTAACTAGGGGCCAGATAGTTAATACATAGTTATCAACAGTGATGTTAGGCTAATTAGTATTGAACTTACAAGATTTTTATTGTGTCACTAAGCTAGTCCTTTTTCTTATGTACCTGACGGGATGTATAATACCCTTCAATATTTCCAGATATTATTCACTCAGACCTCAGAAAGGAATACGTTATCTTCTTTGTCACTACCTGTGGCATCAGATCAGTTCCTATTAACTGATTTTCAATTAAGTGAAGCATCATATTGAAATATCCTGAGCTAGAAGAACGGGAGTCCTGGAGACTACCAGGATAGAGAGGTCTTGAGATATCTGGGATAGATTAGATTAGAAACCTTTCTTCATGCAATCCTTTCAGTAATACAACTATAAATCTTAGCCCCTGATCGATAGAAGGCCAGAATTCCCATTTTCCTGCAACTTAACCTGATTTCAAACTTGTTTCAGATGATTGGGTATAACTTTTACAAGATAACTGGTAAAACCTGATCAAAAGGTAATTTTTTATTTTTGATCCTTAAGTGATATTAAACTACAGACCTTGTGATTGTGACCTTATATACTGTATATATATTTATTATAATTTAATATAAAAAATTATATATAAAATTATGAAAAATTATTTTTGAATATAAAATTAATAAAATTATTTATAATTAATTTCTTTAATAATTATATATTTTTTATTCTTTTGTTTTAAAAAATAATATATTAACTTTTTATAATATTTAATTAAATTTTGATAAAGTTGTATATAAAAACTATTTTAAGTATATTTAAATTTACTTTTTTAAATTAAAATTTGAACCTAAAAAAATTTTTTTTTCATAAATATTTATTTAAAAAAGTTTATATTTTGCTCTTATAAATAATATATTAAATTTTATAATATTTCAATAAATTTTAATTAAATTTATATATGACTAATTAAATACTATTAATATTTTGTAAATTTCAATATTACACATTGTATATTATAACTAAACTCTTATAAATTAATTTAACAAACTCATTGTAAACAATAAAAACTTTCAAGTTTAATTTTAAAAACAATATTTTACTTTATAATAAATTTTAGATAAATATTTTTTTAATTTATATATTATTGTTAAAATTGTTTGTTTTTTTATAAAGTATTTTTAAATTATCAATAGTTATTTATTATTTTTAAAACTAACTAATAAATATTTTTATTATATATATATACTGTATATATTTTTTATTTACAATATGTTATAATAGGACCTGTGGATCTATAGCACAGTGGTAGTGCTCCTAGGTCACAATCACAAGGTCTAGAGTTCAATACTACACAAGGGTCAAGTGAAATTTAACTATCAGTGATACAAAAATCTTATCTACCCCATGGTGATAATCCGATACCCTAGCATAGCTATAACAAGGAATCGATCATTTATCATATCCATAACAAAATAGAAAATCAGTCTAGTGTGCAAGCTAACTCCCCAAAACAGGTTTCAAACAAGATAAGGCTAAGTAGTATGACATCCTTAATCAAGACTGATCTCCTATCTAAGTAGCAAAGTTGTGCAGTAAGGTGTTCCAATATTTAAGAAAAATACAAGATAGGTTTTCTAAAGAGGCAAAGATGTGTTGCTATAAGAAGACAGGTGATAACAAAAACAAGACAGGTCCCCTATAAAAAATATATACATTAACAGGAATCATAAAGATCTCGTATAAGAGACCCTGATACCGGTGATACTAGACATCTTAGGTAAGTTCTTAACATATTAGCTTTTCTTCACAGGGATAGCAATAAGTCATCCAGTAGACTACAGTTCTAGTGAGTGTCGCTTTGATTGGATGAGGTTATACAAACATAGTTTAAAAACTGGTTGGTACTCCATTAAATTGGAATTAAAACACCTCTCAGTACCTCTGACTTTGTTAAGAATTAAGAAAAAATCCTACATTAGATGGTCACATAGTTCCCCTATCCTGGTTGTGTGAGACATAAATAGATACCCCTTGTACTATTTATTGATCTATAAATCCTTAGATAATATGGGTAATTACTTATTTTGATTGTTTCTAGGATCTATTTTAATAATTAATAAAGGTTCCGATACTGACGCAAGAATGAGCTAATGAGTTAAAAAAAAATTTTTTTACAATATATTATAATAACATATTTTTATTGAAAAATTAAATCAAAATCTATAATATATTACAAATTTTCATAAAGTAACCAATATATCTTTATATATAAGTATTTTAAATTAGATTTTGAAAACAATATTATGATTTTAATATATTAATTATGATTTCTATTTATCAGGATAGGACCTGTGGATCAATAGCACAATGGTAGTGCTCCCAGGTCTCCAACTACTGTTTTTGAGTTCAATACCACTGCGAGGCAGTTGTTTCCCAAGCCTAGATAGTACAGAAAGATCCCATTCGTCTCATGATGATGATTACTGCCACTCATGGCCAAGATCCCATCTGATCACAGGATAACCAAAGATCACAAAATGCTTCAGCTAGTTTTAGTGCTGAAGTCACCTCATCACAAACCTAGATTCTAACACGCTCCTGCAGATAGGCTGAAGATCTGCATGCTACTAAGAAGGGTCTAGTGGAGCTTAGGCACATTAGTTAGAAGAGAGTCTCTACCAAAAATCGCAATTTATTCAAGACTCCACGTGATCACCCCATAGACAGGCTGTAATAAGTCATGTAAAAAGAGTCACCGGTGTGACGAGATGATATCTAAGACTCCACGTGAATATTCCGTAGATAGACTGTAATAAGTACTATAAAAAGAATATCTGGTGGGATGAGATATGAAAGGGGCCCTGTATTACAGACCCAGGGCCTACCGAGCATTATATGTGAAGGTCTTTGAAGGGTAATACAGACGTAGACAGTAGGGTAATAGGGTTTCTTCTGGCAACAAGTTATATTGGCAGGCTAACAACCTAAAAGTAAGTCTGCATTAGTACTATACTATAATAGACATTTAATTCCGTATCATATTCCCCAAAATATATATAGTCAGGTGCACATTGTATATAACTGGAACTCCCTGTTACATGTATAACTTCAATGTATAAGACTAAGTCTTGTTATTCTCTAAAAAAAAAAAAAAAAAAATTTATTAGGATTATTATCAATAGTTTATTATTATAGATTAATCTAAAAATTAATGAATTGTTAAGTTAAAAGGAAAAAGAGAAAAATAATTAAAAGAAAAAGACAATTCAAGATCTTATCATAAAAGTTTAAAAATATAGTCATCCTTTTTTAAAGAATTGTTTGATTAAGATATTTTTCTTATTTTATTTGAACTTTGAAAAAAAAATCTTTTTTATTATTATTTATAATATCAAATAAATTATTTTAACTGATTTTTTATTTAAACAAGTATTAGATTAAATATTTTAAAGAAAGTATTCAAACCTTAGCTTTTATTTATTAAAGTTTTGTTATCATTTAAAAAACTTAAAAAAGATATAAAAATTTGTAATCTACATTATTTATTTCTTAGTCTTTTAATATTATAGATATCTTCTTTAAAAAACTTGGACTTCTAAAGAATAAATATTTCTAAATCATTTTTTTTAATTTTTAATAATATCATTAAGACACATAAGTATGATTAATAAAAACTTGTTTATATTTCAAAAATAAATATATTTATATCAGTCAATCACTTTTGAAAAAGAATTTGTATTATACAAAATTTAGAGTCAAATTAAAATAGATAAAATTTCTAGAAAACTATAAAAGTAAAAGTTTTAAGAGTAACAAGACAGTTCAAAAAAGAGAAAATAAACCTTTTAAATATAACAAAATCTTTATAAATCTTTTATTTCAAAGGTTAAAAAGATCTTTATATATTTCATAGTTAATTTTTCTTTCTTTAAAAACTTTCTTGCTATTGATATCAAAGATATTACTTACTTTTCTTGACTACTGTAAGTCAAGTTTTTAGAAAAAAAAAGTTTATAAAACAATAGAGATGAAATAGAAATGACTTTTGAAGTCAAACTTCAAGTTGTTTTAAGAAAAATATTAAGACTTTATTAGTAAAGAAATAAAAAACTTCTTGTAAACATCTTTTTTGTATATAATCAAAGAATCAATAAAAAGAGATTTTTATATAAACATTGTAATTATATTATATACTAATATGATTTTATATTGTTATCTAATATAATTGTTTTTTTTTTATACTTGTTTATTCAAAAAAAATAATGTTATTGAGTATATTTTTATATTTGATTTTTTTTTATATCAATTTCTTTATATAATACTTGAATAGCAATTGTAATTGAGCTGACTAATTAAAAAAAAAAACTTGAAAAGCAATTGTTAAACTATAATTAAAATCTAATCTATTAATTACAGTGTATCCCATAATAACTTTGTTTTTTTTTGTTTTTTTCTTGTTGAATGAGAATTGCGATTTTTTAGAACATAAAGATTTTGATCATTTTGCATTGGCAAGAAATTGTCTCATCCCATTTTTTGTGCAACTTGCTAAGGACCTATTTCTTCAACATAGGCAAGTATCTTTTCTTTCTTCGTGTTGATCAGCTGGATATAGTGACATGTCATATTGAGCTAGTATTTTTTTTTCCTCACGTTTAGTTGACGGTCGAAGGGATAAACAAGAAAAAAGTGAAATCTCAAAAATATCAAAATAGGGGTAAACGTAACACTTTTATTCGCCCTTGTGATTTAATTACTAAATCGAGCGTTACTTTTGGCGTCGACTGCACAAGGGAAAATGATGATATTAAAACATGAGATCTTTCTGAATTAAATCTTTTATTTTCGAGTGTATATAATAAACTATTAAAGTTGCACGAAGAGTAAAATACCCAACTGAGGATATTTAAAACAGAAAACGAAAACCAAATGATAGACGGGAAGAATATACTGAAAACTAATGAAGTTAATGAACAGGGAAACTAAACATTGTACTAAGCTATAATTAAATGTTTGAAATAACTTATTGTTCGTGTAACCTGTTCATGCATTTCATGACCAATCGAAGCTTTCAATTTGCGACTCTTAATAAGGTGCGTATGATGCAGCACGCCGCCCTCTGCATTATCAAACCGGAAAAAAAGAGGATGCAAATTTCTTAAGTACGGATTACTTTTTAAGCCAATGTATTATACATGATGTATCCATTTTACCTTGGACGACCTCCTCTAAAAGTTGGGCCAAAGTAGGCGCCGTGACCATAAAATGCACCTCGCCAACTAGCACGACCTCTAACTCCCCTTCCTCTAGCAAATCCGGGGATATTTGTGCGTTTCGCGGTAACCTAAGGAAAAAATTTTTATAATTTTTGTGGTTGCAATAAGACGACGACAGTTAATTTTGTTAATCGATCTGTACTTACCTTGATCGGACGTCCACGTAATACTGTGTTATCCAACAGCATTGCATGAGCAACTAATGAGGGATCCGCAAATTCTACATAAGCGTAGCTACGAAAATAAATAGGTGGAAATGTCATTACTGAAAAAAAAAAAGAAAAGCAAAACTGCCATATAAAACATAATTCTCCTGTTCGTTACCCTTTCGGATGGCCGCTGTACTTATCACAGAGAATTGTTACTCGATTTATTGTACCACAAGATTGAAAATGATTTTGTAAATCTTCAGGAGTTGCAGCATAATCCACCTTTGGAGATTTGTGCAAATGGCTTAGCGTAATGTTGCATTTATTTGTTTTGTTTTTTTTTTTTTTAAAAAAAAGTGATTTATGATAAAATACTTACATTTCCGACGTAGATTGATCGAGCATCAATTGCTTCCTTATCATCTGCATTGTGATAATAAATTAAGAAAGTTCAAGATAAAAATAATAATTCATGCGAAAATACCTTCTGTAGTCAAATTCATTTCCTTTTCAACTTGAGCTTGCATCTCGCGGAGTTTAGCAGCTTCTTCTTCCATTTCTTTTACCCTTTGTTTCATTGCCTCGAGCTCCTTTACCAAAAAGATGGTGTGAAATTTTCCGTTTTGTAACACACCAATTATTCGAAAAGAAACTCAACGAAATAGAGTTATAATTACCGCTTCGGCATCTTCACCTTCTTCTTGGTGTTCTTGAATCTCTTCGATTTGAACGGCGGTTTGATTTTCTTCGGCCATTATGGATAATTATTTCGAAACGATGAGGAATATCTTCCAACCAAATATCCCATATAACATAGGTTTGATTTAGACTTTTTTTTTTTTCATATTATTTGATTCTCGAATTTAAGGGATCAAAAAAGAATGCCATGAACAAAGGGACCTGACAAACAAGTTGCTGGCCATTGATGTTTACTCATGACGTTGATTTATTGCATTCGTGGTTCGCTCCCACCAAAAACTCGTTTTGAGACTGCAATTTAGACAGCCCAAAACGCGAACGTGGGCAAAATAAAAACAAAGTAACAAAAGGCAAAGTGTTAAAAGACCCAAACCCAATAAAAACATACCAAATGTTATAAAGACAAGTATTTTTTTTTTTTTTTTTTGCTTGATGTCGCTGGCTTAATTTTTTATAGATCCTATTTTTATACGTTTTTTTCTCTGTTATTTTTTTGACTTTTTTTTCGCTCTTTCAAATCATTTTTTAAAACGACATCGAAGCATTTTTATGAAAAGCCATACAAACCTCGAACCAGATCTTAAGGTGTTGAAATTGTGTACACTTCAAGTGGAAGATGTCGAATTCAATGGCTTATACACATCAAAATCAAAAAAATTACCGACCAATCACATTTGGGTTTTCACGTGATAAAACATAGCGTTGAATTAACCGCCATAATAATAATAAAATATACGTTACACACATTAGCTTGATTCGTGTAACCATGAAGTTCTATTGTGAGCCAACAATTCTAGTTCATGCACGTTGCCACAGTAATAAAATAAACTGGCAGGTACGCACACTTATCTGGATCATAACACCACCAACATAGTCCTAGCCATATGTAGAATAAAAAGCGAAGCGCAACACATGAATTCAGATTATTGGATTATTGGTTAAATTCCGCAATTTTCCATAATTTGCATATAAAAGCCACCCTGAAAAACTCGGGGTATCAAATAAATAAGCACAATAAATCAGAAATCGCTATGCCATGGAAAGCGGGGAACTTGCAAAAAGACTTTCCTTATTAGAAGATCAGAAAAATTTATTACTAGCAAACGCAAAACAAAACGGTTGGTTTTGCGACGACGACGACGACTCTTCGGTAGATTATAGAGAGGAAACTGTAGAAAAATTAACACCTGTAAACATGGTCCATGCTGAAGATATATTGGTCGAACGACAAAGTCTTTCAACTTTGGAGTTCAGAGTGTATCACTTGGAAAAATCGATCTTTGGGCACGAAGCACGTTCTAATAAAGTTTTGGCTTACGAAAGATTAAAAGAGCAACTTACATTGCTAAAACGAGTTGACGAAATTAAGAAAGAGTTTAACGCTATAATCCGTGATGGAGCCGATGGATTGAAATCTTTTCTCGAGATTTGTAATAAATAAATAAATAAATAAATATACATCTATATTTTTTTTTTCGTAAAGAGCAAACCGAAAATAGACTAACTATTTTTCGTGATAATGATAAAAAAAAATAGACGACCAGGTTTCGGAACTCATATCTCCTTTCAAAGACTCGGCACTTGCAATGGAAAGAGCTATACTCACGCCTGAGGCTAAAGCAGAAATCATTTGCTCGTCGGCCGAAGAATTAGAAACGGTAGCAGAGAATTTGAAACAGATTGAGGAGTTGAAGGGTATAATTGATGCGCCCGAATTTAAAGGTATGTATTAAATGAGGGAGGTAAATTTATTGATTTATTATTTATAGATATAACTTTTTTCTACTTCTATTGTGTAGGTCTTGATAAACTCTTTCCTCAAATTACACCCATCGAAACCGAAAACATTAGCCAAATATCTAAAACAAATGAAATGTCTACTCGCTTAACATCCTTAATGGATAGATATAACAACACCGTATCCTTTTCAACCGACGTTATAAATTGTTTTCGCAAATAAACCTACCAATTTTTTTATTAACCTTGATTTGAGATTTTCATTTTTTAGATTAACACACTTTCAGAAATCTTTATTTCCTGGGATCACATTCTTTCGACACTTGACGTTAATATATCTGCGTTGGAGCGAGCGAAAGCAAGGGGTTAAAATGCTGATACTTAAGTCCACTGTACTGAAATTACTTTGGGAAACTCACACAACGTTGGGTAAATGTAATAGAGTACTTTGGTTACTAAATGCGCAGGTTTGTCCTTTGACATGGGTTAAACGATTTTCTGTCTGGGGGAATTTATTTACTTAAATATATATAATGATTTTTTTATATTTATTGTTTTTAAAGAAATCGTGATTATCTGCTACAGATTGTCTGTAGCAGGTAATCGCATTTATTTTTTATAAATTACACATGCATTTTTTTTTTTTTTTCCTTCTAACATTTTTTTTAATAAGCACAAATAAAAAAATTTTTTGCATAAATGCACTGCAAATAAAGGTCTGTGGAAACGCGTTCTGGTTAATACTATTCGCATCACATGCATTAAGGCATCTTTGGTGAAAGTTTTACATGTGGAATGATGTCAGTTTGATCAGGTTTGTGTCATCTGGATGCCTTTGCGCAATTCCTGCACGAATCAACATTCCAATATATGGCGGCCACACTATTTCTGTATCAATCCGCATGTATGGATTGTCAGGATCCGAGAATGTTCGATCCATCAAATCCTTTATTATCAATAAATCAGACGATAAAAATGAAATTTACTACTGATGACACTTATATGAAGACAATTGAGAGATGTCACTTACATCTAGGATTACTTTAAGAGATGAAGTTCTTTGTTCGTTATCTGAATCCTCATCGCTATCTACTATTATCTTACCAAGATCATTTAAATTAGTATGCACATTGCATCTTTCTTTTCTCATTGTGTGAAGAAATCAAGATTATTACGCACTCTTTTTTTTCTCAAAGTTCTGTTCAACGAAATTGTTCAATTCTTTAATTAACTCATTAAAGGAATTTTGAACATTCTCAAGTCTCTCTCGAAGATCACTGCTACTTGTAATAACTGACCTTAGTATAGAAAAAGTAAAACTGCTCAGAAAATATGTTCCATACCGAATTTCAGATTCCCGTGTAACACGTTTATCAACAAGTTGTTCGAGTCTTTCCGATAAAATTTGGTGGATAGCATTATTCAAATTTAGAGTTTCCCTTTCTCTATGCAAAATTGAACTTGGACGTTTAAAGATAAACGTTATTAGCGCGAAGAAATATTTTAATTAGACGCGTCACAAACCGCGTGATCTGTTCTTTTGTGTCTTTTACTTCCCGAATCAATTGCGGCAATGCTTTTTTATATTGTTTGACCGTCTCATGAACGTGTTTTCTCACCGAAAGTTCGCCTAGCACACGAATTCTCGTATTCGCATTCTGCTGATCTAATCAGATGTGAACGATAATACGCATTATCAAGGAGGTTGAGAGCTTGTGAATTTACATTGCCTTTGTTTTTCAATTTCTTGACTCAATAGCTGTTCTTCCGCCATCAATAAAGTAATTCTCTAAATTTTTGAGGAATTATCAGCGGATTTTGTTTTTTCATAAAGATTTTCATTATCGAATTAAAGAAAAACCTTTTTATTTTCATCCATTTCCTGATTTTGTTGTTGAAAATATTCCGTCAAAGAACGTAACTTTTTTTTATAAATAAGAAGTTATTTAACTTTCAGAGGAAAGAATTCGTGCTTAGATTATGCCATCCTGGTAATTTACTTTATTCAATTTCTCATTTTCTTGTTCACATTGAAATTGTAGGGTTTGTAGAATTTTATGAAAATCCTCCTCATTAGGATCATAAAATATACTCTGTCCAATTTGGAGAGGATTTCGTGCGAGTGGATTGGGGTTCTTCAGCAATTCAGAAAGCGAAATTTCTCCGGGATCCTCGGAACTCATAATTTTCACGTAGAGAACACGTACTATACGCGAAATAGATGCATGCACATACATGTTAATTCACGCGTGATCTCCGATTGGTTAAAATTCAGATTTAATAAAATGAAAAATATTTTTTTAAATATCAAATTCTTGAAAAAAAAATTTTTTTTTTTTTTAAACTAAAGTAAACTGTACATAAAATGTTCATATAACACAAGTTAAATATATAACTAATTCACCTGTCTTTATCAACTCGATTCTAAATATAACTTTGAAATATCCTTTAGTATATTTATTATTATTAAAAGTTAAAATTATTACTATATTAATTAGATTATTAGAAACTCTTATAATTTTATATACTGTATCTTTAGATTTTAGTACTTTTCTTTCAAGTAATTAATCATTGATATATAGTATTAGATTTCATATTTTTTTTTCTGAATTAATTTTAAATCTTTTTTATATTTTATTAGTTTATCTATTTATTCTTAATTCAATTTTTTTTCATAATATTAAAAATTTATATCTTTTATTATTAATTTTTAGTTTAAGTTTTATATAGAAGTTTAGTTTATTTATTTTTTTTAACCCACAATTATGCCATCAGGATATGTCTTTATTGAGATATTAAAAGAAAATATCTACAATATATATGAACTTTCACTTGATAACTAATTCATTTTTGCATATTATTAGTTAAAAGATCACATTACTTAAAAAATATGAAGAGTCCACTAAGTTAGTTTGAACTAAATAAAACAAAATCTAAACTGGATACTCTAAGTCAAATTTTGGAACATTATTATACTCTTTTGATAGATTGGTTATATCTCTATCTATTAGAATTATTATTTATAATTTGTCATTATAGATTATCCTAAAAAATAATAAATTGTTGAATTACAAACTGGGAAAAAGAAAAAAAAATAATAATAATAATCCAAAGCCCTTCAAAAAAATTTTATTTAAGTAAATAGTCTTTTCTTAAAAAAGATCTATTTAATTAAGATATTCTCTAAACTTTGGATTATTTAAGAAATTAATCATTTCTAAATATTAAAACTTCAAAAAAAATATTTGAGAAACTTATTTTTTTATTGATATATGAATTAATTTATCACAAGATTAGTATTAACATCACATTATAGTATAGTTAACCTAATTGAGATAAAGAAGTCTCTACAAAAACTTTACCTGATCAGAATAGAAACTTGAAAACCTTAACTTTCTTTTTGAAAAAATTTTCTCACTATCTAAAAGATTTTATTAAAAAATAAGGATACTATATTTCATATCTTTCACTTGCCTTTTGATATTATAACTGTTTTTCTTGAGAATTTGCTCAGTTGGAAGATAACTTTTTATTAACTTTTCTTTTCAATTATCAATGATATCATTATAACAGATGAGTGTAATCAATAAAAGCTTATTTATATTCTAAAAACTAATATGTTTTGTGTCAGCCAATCACTTTTGATAAGAATTTGTACTACTCAAAATTCAGGATCAAATTGAGATAAATAAAGTTCCTCAAAAAATTATGAATGTGGAAGCTTTAAGTGAACACAAATAGACAAAAAGAAAGAAAATAAATCTTTTTATTGCAAAAATCTTTATAAATCTTTTGCTTCAAAAGGACTGACAAGTAAAATGTCACCTTACAGAGCTAAAAGTGACAAGAAATAGAGGTTTTATTGATAGGGAAAGGCTTATTTTTCACCTTCTCATATACTGTCTTATATCCTCTTAAAATACTTACTGTTTTTCATAGTTTTCTTGGGGAATTTTGCCTATCTCAGTTTGATATTGAATTTTTGATAGCACATTGTCATCTGGCATCTTATTGGTTGACATGAAACACATTAGTAGCTGAATGTAAACAAGTTCCTATTGGTTATCTTACATGTTCTAATGATGTTATTGGTAGTAAAAAGAGAAGTCAAGAATATGAACTCCTCCACTCCTTCAAATGAAGTTTAACTGAAACAAAAAAATCATGAGACTATTAGAATAGATACTAAATTTCCTAGGTGGTGAAAAAGTGATTATTTGTTCAAGCTGAGACCTTCAACTTCTTATTATCCCAGTCAAGCAAAGTACGTGAAAAGATTATTTCCTTATCCCAGTCAAGCTGTAAGACCGAAAAGTAGAGGAATATAAAATACTACCTTTCTTTAGGATTGAGATATATTTCCTCAAATATTGTATAATAATATCGCAATCAAGATGAATATCAGTAAAATTTCTTTAATTAGGTGTGGTTACTAAAAGATATTGGGAATTATTTAACAAGACTGAAAAGCCACATAAGAACCTGAGGTCCACTGTTAGCCATTCTGTTCTACGTAGGTGAATATAAAATCAAAACCAAAAGAAAGAAAGTATTGAGCAAGACATTAGATCTAAGTAAGTGATAAGTATTTCAGATGGTCATAAGAAAATAATCAAGAGCATGGCTGAATAAGTTCCTCAGATGGTTAGAAAGAAGAAGGATATTTCAAAAGAGTTGACTTCTAATGAGAAGTGATTTCTAGCAGAAGTCCTTTGGAGGACATGAAGTATTTTAATTTCTTTTTCTTTTCATTTTCATATAGTGCATTTGCACATTTTTAGATATACCCCT
>CAJVPT010000304.1:0-33290 GCA_910592055.1 Acaulospora colombiana
TCTATTTCTATTTTTATCTATTTATTTATAATTATTTCTTTAATATTCTTTGATATTCTTATTGATACTTAATTAGTATAAATCACTTTATCAAATATAACATGTGACATAATTTATTGTAGATCAGGTAGCTTAGGAGGCCTAGGAGACCCAAGTGGTCCAAGTGATCCATTTTTACAAGTATATAAGTAGTCATAATTTGCTCAAAAGTAGGATAAGTCTGTAAATAGCTTTACTTGACTTTGGAAGTTTAGAAATAACTTCACTTTTCTTTTAGGAGATTGGATAGCTTTTTTTGATTTTAGGACTAAAGAAATTGTTCTAGTTTTCTTGATTTATTAATAAACTTAGGTTCTGAGCGATTCATATTTCTTGTGAAATACTGTGTGACACTGTTTAAAGAATTCTTGATAAATCTTTTCTTGAATATTTCTTTATTATAAACTGTTTTTTTAATTCTTTCTTTAGGAATTGTCCTTTTAAAAGCAATTCTACTTGAACATAACAATAAATATAAATTTGATTACAGTACTATGAAATTTATATTCACAGTCCATAGTGACTTTACAATAATAAACAGGCTTCATTAATCCATAAAAAAAAAAGGAATAGATTTAATTATATTAGGGGATTTTTTCTTTCTTGGGATTTGAAATAATTATTTATTAGTGAATTCTTTAACTATAAATGAGCTTTATTTTATCTTCTTTAGTTAATACACTTTCTTTACTTCTTTTATAAGTTTTAAGATTTTTTTTACTACAGATTTAAAATTAAATTATATATGTTTTTAACTTTATAGATAGTATAGTTGATATCTCTCAACAATGTATTTATTGTAATTATCATAATTTTTATCTATGAGTTTATCAAAATTAGTTTTTTATTTCATAATATTTAAGATATATGAATCAATTGTGCAGTGGTTAGCACTCCTTAGGTATATCACAAGGTCATTGGATCAAATTCTCTAGAAGGCAACTCCTGGTACTAGTAGATTTACTCCATTGGTATAACTGTAAACTAACTAATGCTTTCAAATATATCTGCTAATCACTGGTCAAATGGGATTTTTAATATGATCACAGTATGGTCAATATAAATATTGTGATATGTTTGAATGTCTGAAATTGAGTAGAATTATCCTGACATAACTATATTACTGAAAAGAACTGATAATAAGAAGAGTAGATATAGAACTAGTAGCTTATCACTAAAGGAAGAAATGATAAATCAATCAAAGAAAATTCCAGTTTCTTACCTTGATATTGAGATCTCTATTCAAAAATTTAAGTATGTGATTGTGCCAGGTTTTATGACTTAATTATCAGAAGACCTTGGTAAAAAGAAAAATCTACAAATCACTTCGAAAGACTAAGAAATCTGAAAAGTCAAGAATAATGAAAAACCAATAGCCTAATAATTAGATTACTCTTAATATAAATAAAATTTCTTTAGAAAAATTAAGAAGAAATTGTATATTTTTTTAAATAAATAATAATTGTATATAGAAGTAAAATAAATATAGCTACTCATATAGATAGGTTTACTTCAAAAATATATAATTACTTATTGACAAATATATAATAAGAGTCTATACAGATTCTTCAATTAGACTCAGAGAAAAGGCTTAATATATCTATGAAATCTGTATAGCATATATGTTAATAAAAGATATATAGTAGCCTGACAGTCAGTGCATACATAATATTAAAGGTCAAAGAAGTCAGATCAAGTTTAGAATTTTTGCTGTAGTTACGTGACCAATAATCATAATATGACTAAAGCTTATATGAAACAATTAATTGCTAATTATCACTATACTCCTCAAAAGATAGAAGAATGTATGAACAATCTATTCATATTAAAAAGGTAAAAAATTATGAGCTAAAGTAATAGAAAATTGGTGTTCACGAAGTAATTTATGTATGACATAATACTAGAATAGTCATAGTGATTATGTAATAGCTCTATATATAAAATATATAAATATAACTTCTTTCAATGACTTAATAAAATGATGAATCTTTTGAATGGATTGTTATAATAGTGAAGTTACAAGTAGTTTTAGGGAAAACTATTTTGAGACTTGCCCAAATCATTTTATGCCTCTGCTTAGATTTTTATATGTGTGATAGAAAGACATACTCTTCTATCTACAAGTTATGTGAGCTTTTGGTCATTAGTGACAGACTTACCAATTAGCCTACTACAATAGATAACACTATATGGATCATAAACAATAGAGAAGAATTTTAACAAATTATTAAAAAAGCAGAGGAATTCTATCGAATAAATAATATCAAAATTAATCCTCAGAAATTACAGCTGATAATTATCAATGAAAAAGATCAAGACTTCAAATAAGGCATAGATATAGAGGATCAAACAATTCAAGGCTATCTCCAAGAAACTCAATAAGAATTATAGATATCTGATATGATAGCTTAGAAAAGAAAAACTATTAAAAAACCTTAATCCAGCAAAAATTTAGAAGACTCAAGACTTTGATAAACATGAAGCACTTGATAGATAAGCAGATACAGTATGTGATAAAACATATCTTAATTCTTAGTATAGAATATCTATACAATGACATGATCTTGTCAAAAAAAACTCATGAGTGACATTATTGTAACTTTTAAGTATAAACTAGGCTTGGCAAGAACAACTCACAACAATATACTCTTCAATAAACATAAATATAACTTAATATATTTCTGGAACAGACAACTCCTCTTATATATTAACAATTATATAAATAGAATTAATAAAAGAAATATAATAAAGAAATAGCAAGATCCAGATTACAACATTATAAAATAAATTCTAATCAATAAAGATGAATATAAACAAAATAACATACCTATAGAAAATTCTCAGAAAAAGTCTAATATATGATACCATCTGACTAATACAGAGATATAGCTTTACTTTTGAAATAAAAAAAGAAACTGAAGGTTTCACACTTATTCAAAAAATAAATATATTTATAGAGAATATAATGAGTAAACATTTATATACCAAATATTGATAAAACTTACAAAGATACAATTTTCTTTATTGAATAGCTACTAAATGCAGATAGATCCAAAAGATTAAAATGATACCAGATTATCAGATTAGATAGGAAAGTAGTTTCAGGCCCAGCACTTAAATAGTTTCATATAGTCAGTAACAAGGTGAAAACAATGACAAAACAAAAAGAATTAATATATCTTCAAATATCAACAAACACCTTTAAACAGGAAGACTTGATGTCAAAACAGAATATGTTCAAGCCCCACTGAATATATAAATACTATAAATAATAATTAATCCTATAATTGAAAAGAAACAGAGAAAAATAGATTAGAACATAATAGATATAGACACTTTATTCAAAATTCAGGAAGCTCTCACTTAAAAGCCTGTGAAGGATGTAAAATTAAAATCTTAAATACTAGTTAAGAGGAGTATAATTTTATATTATTCAAACAATACTCAATTATAATATCAGTACAAAAGAATAAAATATTAACAAGGGAAAACAATACTAATAAAAAGAGAACCTACATAGAAAAATAGAGTCTTTTCAAACTTCCTTACTAAAACTTTTACAGAACTTACTCAAACAGAATTCTCTTCTATAACAAAAGGCAGTAAAGATAAAAAAATATCAACAAGAACACAAGCAAGAACCAGTGTGCAAGAAAAGATTCTCATAGTTCAATTGAGATCATGGAAGCACTAAAAACAATTTAAAAAAACTATAAAACTATGCAATTTTTAAATTTAACTGATAGCTTCATGACAAATATTAATGATAAAGTTTATATTGGCTTAGGCTAAGTCATAATTACATTAAACAATAATAGGCATACCTTTCAGGAACAAATTAAAAGACATTCATCTTTTACTAGGACTGAAATAACAGTTATCATAATAGCACCTGCTATTCTATCAGAATACAGTACAACAAATATCTATATAAACAGCCAAGCAGTTATCAATTGAATAGAAAAGACCTAAAAAGAAACTATCAGCAAAATCATAAGAAAACAAACTATAAAAACAAAGAAAACTCAAAATAAAGCTCTATAAATAAATAGTCATTCAGGGATATAATACAATGAAACAATAGGTGGCTAGCTCAAATAGATTTTTGGCAAGGCATAAAACCTGGAGAAAAAGAAATAGAAATATTATGAATAGAAAATTCAGATATAGAAATAATACCACAATGGAATAATATCTTTACTGAAGTTTCTATAAAACTTATTACACAGAAATTAATGAAAGCAGTTTATTTGATCAAATGGTACCTTCTAAATAAAAACAGATACAATTTCAATAAGAGACTATTTAAAAAATAAACTGGCAAGTAACAACAAAATATCTATAACTTACCAAGATAAGCAACTTCCACACAGACTGGGAGAACCAGAAACTGAAGAAATTCTGCCTTGGTCTTTGAAATAACACTACCAATCAAAAGTAAATTATATGTGAGGCTATCATTTATCTATATAAATAACAAATGTAACAAATGTGATGAATCAGAAACAAGCATACACTTCTTCCTTTGCCAACAAAGCAAATCAGAAACTGAAAGTTTTATGACAGATACAATCATAACATGCATACAGAATCATATAGGAGGAAAAGAGTTTAGGACTTTCACATCACACTTCCAGAATAAAAACAACTTAAAATTCAAAGAATACTTGAAAGCAAGCATCAGAGATGCCCTTTTCAAAGAATTAATACAAAAAATCAAATCATCCATTCCAGACATAACAAATGCCTAATAACAATATGCATAGAAACCAAAAATACCTTCATCAGATCTGGAAAAAAAGATGTGACACCTTTCAAGAATGGAAAGCCAGAATCAGAATTACAAGATGAAAAGAGAAACTGGCCAAATATGAAGTCAAAAAAGAAGACCCAGCTTTTACTTCAAGGGAAAAATACATAAAAGAACAGTTCACACAACTAGTAAATAGCTTTATGAACCAATGGATTACAGATTTGATAGACAACTTTTACATATTTGAAATTTCTTTTAGACTAGCCCAGCCTTGGCAAGTTAGCTCCCTACAAAGGGGTGGCAACAAGCCACAAGGTAAGTCCCCTTCAGTCGCAAGGACACTTTATTGAGTTTTATTTGGTAGTAGACAGGTAGTAAATCCTAGGATAGCCCTCTATGTAATGATACTGCATAATTTTCAAATAAAACAAGGCTGAGCCAGTGTTTTTTTACAAAAAATTCAGATTTCAAGATTATCACAAATATTTGATATGTAAAAAATGTAATAATTTTTTCTGTGAAAGTGTGAAACCCAGAGTCGCATAGTTATGTGATTTTTCACTCCGATTTTAAGCACATTTCAAATTGCGCAAATTTAATTTAAGTTTTAGGTCTCAATAAGACCCAATTCTCGAAGATGCTCTGGAATAACTATATATGGGTCTTTATAGTACCAAACATACTTCTTTCTTGGATTGATCCCGCTCTTGCTGTCTGATAAAATTATTGGGATCTCCTTTGTGAAAGAATTTGATATATCGTTTTCTTTGTATTTCGATTGCAAAACCATATTCTGGGTAAAATATATCAAGTTGAAGACCTCGAGGATGTTTAAAAGATTTAAGAAAATCAGGTTGACGTATATTAGATGGGGACCAAGATATTTAGAAATGATTTCATGACAAAATTTTTCGCGTTTGTAATATTGACATCATAGACACCAAGAATTGCTATTTCGGATATCATTAAAGGATGCACGCCAAATATGTGATTTAGCACATTTCCAGAAATATTGTTCTATGGATTTAGTATATTCTTTAGAAATACACTTACCGCCACGTAAACGAGCAGTTTGTTGCATCTCTTCCAGGTTTAATTTGAAACCACATTTTGCACATTGTGGACACCATGTATTAAGATTTTTTATACTACCAAGCGATGCATACCATATATGCGATTTATTGCACTGCCATAATAATGGAGTTATAATATTAATATATTGATTGGAAAGACTTTTTCCACCATGATCTTAAGCAATTATAATAGCATCTTTCAAGGTAAGACGAATGTTACCCGCACAATGTGGACACCATTTACCATGATCTTTCATGCGATCAAGAGATGCTGAACAAGTGTGCCCTTTTCCATAACTTTTATCTTATTTTAGTTATGTCTTATAAAAATAAATTTTTTATATTATAATATAAAGGTTTCTAAAAAGTAAAGATCCAATAGATAATATGATTAAAATATTACGTTAATATTGATAAGTTCTTTAAATATTTTTATTGAAGAGAGATCTTAAGAAATAAATTTTTGAAGAAAATTAGATAAAAATTTTTTTTGTTTTCTTGCTCCATGTATTTTTTATACAGTAAATATCTTCTTTTCTTTTTTAATCCATGCCTTTTGTAATTTCTTGTTTTCCAGTAGCTTAGTAGAATATATGATAGTAACAATCTATTGATTATGATGTGTAGATTAGAAGAATATTTATTTAAAGTTCATTGCAAAGTGAAATATTGTTTCCAGGATCAAACTTAAGATTTTTAATACATACGATGAATTAATACAATATTTAGCTGTGGCATATACCATGCTGCCCGAATAAATATATTCTTTGATATTCTTTTGGTTAATAAATGAACAATTTAGCCTAGCTGTGGATAATACAAAAAAAAAAAAAAAACTTAAAAGAAAAAAAAACAATTTATACAATAAATAAAAAGATTTATAAGAAATTAATATTATAAATTAATGATAAAATTTAATTGTTTATTATTAATCATATTTTATTGAATATATTTTTACGTACAGTATTAAATAAAAATTTATAAAAATCAATACACAAGAAATTTAAAATACAATACATAAGACTATATCGTATTAAAACGCAAAATTTAAAAATCGGATGTTTATTAAAATTAAAGTAAAAAATTAAAAAATTTTCATATGGGTGTAGAACTTGAAAGTTAATAATACAGATTTAATTAAAACTTTCGTATGTATTTTCACTGTGTAGATTATATATTATTGGTAAAATAAAAAAGTTTCGGATTTTTCGGAACCCAAATTTTCTTTCATCGAGTAAACTGGAACCCAGAAAATTTTTGATCGTAAATATTTTCAATTAATGTTTCGATCATAAACTAAATACGTATATATTATTTGTGCGTATTTTCTTTCATCGTACATATGATCGAATTGCGTAATGCAACATAAAATAGTACTGTATTTATATGATCTAAAATATTTAGAGAAATAGACAGTACAAATTAATTAAGTATAAAATTTTTTCGTGTCCTGTGGGAGTTATATTTGCGTACGTGATTTTTTTTATTGGCAGCAGTGAATAAGATTGATATTCCATGGAAGGGAAGATGAGGTGCTTAGAATGTAATTAATAAAAAAGTTCGAAATTTATTACTTTTGCTTCCCCTGCATCAATAATACCAATTATTTACGCTAGCAAGAATACAAAAATTTATAATATAATATACGAGCATTACCTGCGGATTTTGAACTCGCCGGTTTAGGTATAGGGTTGGGATCAACACTGAAATCATGAAAAAAATTGTCTGAAAAATCCCTTAAGTAATTTATTGTACGATTCGAAATTAACATGTAGTCTTTTATACTAATTCTTTTGACCTTCTTTTCATGGGAACAAGAATCGTCTTTCCTCCAACAATTAATCTATTTTTTTCATATATGATATATATATCATTAATAAAGATGTCGCGTGAATTTATTCTTTTTTGAAATAAAAAAGTATCGATTGGGTTGCATGTCATTTTGTTATTAAAGCTGAAATCAAATCATTAGATAGTTTATTCAAGTACAATGTATCTGCATCTGAGATGAGATCGGAATTTAAATTCAAAACGGTTTATATATGTTAAATAAGCTGCACGCATGTAAAAAATACGCGCATCACGTAGTAAAACAATTTCAAATATCATAATAAAACAAACAAGATATCCAAAGGGTTCGTGCACAGAATTATAGTACATAAAAAAAAATGGATTAAATCTAATAACTTTAAGAATACATAACAGTATTATTATATATTTAAAAATAAGTTTTATATCACTCAATTAATTCAATAAGCCACTGGATGAAATTAGCATAATACAAAGGTAAGTAAATGACCCTTCATTTGGCGCGCAGGCAAACATATTTAAAAACAGTTCGTGTACCTTATTATTTTCCTGATGCCCATCTCCATTGCAGGAAACCTCGCGAGTTCCATCATCCAGCTGAACATCATGACTGAAAAGTGGCTTATTTCCGGTTATAATATGAGAAAGGCTAATAATATCACCATCGGTAAAGTGACCCAAATCGTCGTACTCTTCATTAGGGCTAAAACGCCGAAGAAGCCAATTTCCACCATCCCCTCCACCCGGATTAATGGTCACTGTGGATAATCAAATGTTAAACTACAAATTAACATAAAAATAATACGAAAATGCTTAAATTAAAGTACCCTGTTGCTGATTTGATTTTGGGGTAACGTTCCCCCCACGTGTTTCTTGAGAATACAATATTCCACTTGTTGCCTGATTCTTAAATCCAATGACAGTATTAAATTTTATAGAGCTTCCATCAGTCACACTTTCACCATAAGCTCCAGTAACTGTCCAGACGTCATTCGCTAAATCTATTTTTTTATCCGTGCAGACAGCCTTTACGGGAAATTAATGTAACGTTAACGTGACGCGCTTTAATAACAGAATTGGTAAATAATATTGATGATGAAATTTTAATAGCACCATATATTGACCGGTTGCGGGAGTTTGAACTTTTTTCGTAGATAAGTATCTTCCAGTAGGTATATGGATAATAGCGACCTTTGATCCATATAAAATTGGTCTTTCAACCAATTCAATATACCACTAAGTGGAATAATTATAACATAAAATAAGCCTCAAATAAGTAAATATTTTGTGCCATTTGAATTATACCTTATTATTTTCATCACTCCCATCTCCGTTGCAAGAAACCTCTTGAGTTTGATCATCTAATAAAACATTATGACTATAAAGCATACCATTGGTTGAAACATGACGAATACTAATAGAATTTTTATTGAACAAGATTCCAGTGTCATCTGGCGAACGATATTCTCGGACAATCCAGTTATTGTCAGCATTCGCATTCGGGAAGATGGTCACTGAACATTAATAAATTATTATAAAGAAAACAATAAATATAATTTACAACGGTATATGTTTGCTATAGCTTGAATACCTTGCTGTTGATTGGATTTTAGAGTTTTTCCATAAGCAAAAGTATGAGAGTGCAGATTTTCACCCGTTGCACGATGTTTAAACCCAATGGCTGTATTTAAGGATACCAAACCTCCTATTGTTACGCTTGTATCATAAGCTCCAACGACTGTCCAAAGGTCATTTTTAAAATCCTTTACTTGGCCACCACAGACAACCTTAATGAAAGAGCTTATAGTTTAGCATTAATAAATAAAGATTGTCAAAAAAATTTTTAATATGCGTATTGCTGTCACCATGTACTGTTGATGTTGATTGGGGTATCTGACTCCGCTATTGGACAAATATTTATTGGTAGACATGTGATATAAAGCGACGGTAGATCCGTATCTAATTGGCTTGCTAATTAATTCGATGCGCCACTACAAATGGGGTCAATAAGTAAGTAAAAACTTGGATGTAAACTCGCTTTGTAATCAATACCTGACGATTTTCTTCCTGACCAGCATCATTACAAGCAACCTCTTGGGTTCCATTGTCTAACAAGACATTATGACTGTAAAGCGCTGGTTTATTGGTGGTAATATGAAGAAGATTGACGATATCGCCATGAACCAGTATTCCCGAGGCATTGTCAACAGAACTTGAACTATGAGGTTGGACAAGCCAATCATCATCGGCATTTATATCAAGGCAGATAGTTGCTACATAACGATAAGCATTTTGATAATTGAACAATCAATATGCCGTGCCTATATTAAGCATACGAATTATAATGCTGTAAAATAAGAAAAAATTATACCTTGCTGTAATCCTGATTTTGGAGTGACTTTAAAACTCTTAGCATGAGAGTGAAGATTTCCTTCGGTTTCGTTATGTTTAAATCCAATGATAGTTTTGAAAGGAAAAGTATCCCCCTCATTTACATTCGTACCATTTGCCCCAATAACCGTCCAAATTTCATTTTTTATATTCTTGAAATTTTCTCCTAGATCATCACAAGCAGCCTTTATAAACGAAGCTCACAATGTTAGCGTGATGACAACAAAGAATAATTGGATAAGTAAAGGATAAAGGTAATTACTATATATTGATTGACGTCGGGATATTTGTCTCCTTTAGTGGTAAGATATTTCCCGGTGGGCACGTGAATAAGAGCGACCTCCGATCCATATTTAATCGGAATTTTTGTAGCTGTAACTTAGAAAGATATGAGCATCCAATCTTAAAGTATACGCTAAAATGTTCCGAAACTTTTACAGTACCATTACTAGCAGTCCCACCACCTCTGCCGTCTTCAATTCCTCTACTGCTTCCGCCATCACCCGATCCCTTTCTTAAAAATTTTGAGACCAAGGCGGCAGCGGCGGCCAATACCGCCGCCGATCCAACAGCTGCAGCAGCGATCAATAAATTTGATGGCGATGTCAGAGAGGAAGTTGACGAGCTCTGATTTGTGGGCGTTGACGTTGATGTAGATGTTGATGTTCCAGTAGTTGTCATAGAGTTCGATTCAGTAGTCGAGGCTGAATTTGTTTGAGTTGTCGATGTTGATCTTGTTTGGGTAGTTGATATGGATGTGGTTTTCTCTTGAGTAAGAAGCCATATGTAGCTCTCACTTTCCGCATCGAGTAGATACACACCACTCGTTGCGCCTTGTCCGATTATAAATCCTTTTAACATATTCGATAAAAAATCAATGGTAAATAATAATTAAGACAAATGTATTTATATTATCTATATCAAACACTTACCAAATGCGACAAACATATAATCGCTTACTAGATCGGCTGTATGAAATATGAGTTCTGACGGCCAGGTACCTTGGGCAATAGGTTCTGACCAAGAAAATGGGGTCGTAGTAGTATCTAAAATTTCTATCTGCGAACTGTTTGTGGTACTTGAATTTTCGGTTGTTAAATTTCCTCCATAAATCACTATTTTCTCTTCCAATGCTGATTAAAGCGCAAGAAATTTTATTTCGGTACAGTACTGTATTTCAGCATTATGCGATTGAGGATCTACTTACTAAGAACTGCCGTGTGACCATTACGAGGATTTGGAATACTACCGCCGGCCGTCTAACAAAGACATTAAAAATTACAAAATGACATCATCATTAAAGAAAGAGAACAACAAAAGTACATACCATTACGCTCCATGAATCTGATGTCGTGTCATAAAGGTTCAACTATAAATTAACCAATGAAACCAAGTTCATTATACAATACCTTTCTAGAAACAATTACTAAAATTAAAATTCCTTAAACCTCTGAAAATGGCACCAGCGTTGAGTTTTCGTACATCCCTCCAATATATACTATTACTCCGCTAGATAGTATTGTAGCGCTGAAAGCTCTCCTGGGTGAGGGCGCGTTAACGTTTGATCCATAACTCCAAATCCAGTTGATAGTATCCAGAATTACGAGGTCATTAAAATATTTTGAGACTGGATAATCTGTAAATGAATCTGTATACCCGCCAAATATATACATCATCCCTTTAGTATCAATAACAGCGTCGGTTTCCCTCCTTCGTAATGGAGACACTCCCGAAATAGTGGGTTTGTACCACGTTCTGTTCACGGTGTTGAATGCTAAAACCAAGCTACTATTATCTGGTGACATGTGACCCCCAAATAGAACGAACTCGGTGCTATTTGCTCCTCCGGCAACTGCTGTACCCCAACTTGTATAAGTAACACCAATACTAGTGAGATCGGTCCATTGGAAATCGTTGGTTGAAGAAAGGGGGACGACTGATACATCAAGATAGAAAAAGTCCGAGACAGTGGGTTCATCCGCTTCTGATGTAACTCCTCCACAAAAATACAACCTTTCCCCTATTAATGACGATGTGTGTGCATAACGCGAAGCGGGAGTATAGCTAGCCACATGCGTTAAAATATGACAGCATATTAATATAAAGCAAAATCGATGAAAAAAAAGCGTAAATTCACTTGACATTTTGATCGTTTTCTCGGAAATGAGAGCGTTTCTCTGGAGATGAGACACGAATTTATATCAACAAATTCATGATCATTTTGAATATATTTTCAATCAAATATCCTAATCGCTATTTCCGTTTTTGCATCTAGTGTTTATTTCAAAAACGCCTCACAAGCCTCGAAAAACAAATACTCAAGAAATTGGGTCGCTCTCGTTGAACCGTTAAGTTTCTCATATGAGATAGTCCCGGTATTTCATGACCGCACCTTTTCAAGAAACTATCTTAAGTCTGTCTTGTCAGACTATTGCCTTCATTAATAATTTCATGTAAATGGAACTTCGTTTTGAAACAACTATAGTGAACTCGCTTAGTCATAAAACCGACATGTTAAAGAATTGTTTTTTAATGATTTAACATTCTGCTTGCAACTTTGTGGCTACAAACTATTTATCATAAATATTGAATATTAATAACGTGGCATAGTTTCGATTATTTTATTTGTTCTGACTGCTTGATGATCGATAAAGGATCCACTGAACCGCGAAAAATACTCTTGCACATCCAATTTCCTGGCAATCTTCTAGTCCGAAAGTCACTGGGAGAACCAAAAAGTCTGTAAATCTTTGAATCTGATACTTGAAAACTTTTCCCTCTATTTACGACGTCAATCTTCGAGGTCCGAATGAGTCTTTCGAGGCTGCAAATCGTTACCGACCGGCTCAGCCGCCCTTGCGACATATAAGCCGCGGCTTATTGTAGATGATAATTGACATTGTAACAATATGACAAATTTCGAGTAAATAATGATAATTAAAATGCAGATACGTATGCAATAACGGCTTGTAAAAATGATCATGATCATGGTTTTGCCAATGCAGTATCTTCTTTAGGTAAAATGCATTTCTTTTATACATCCTTCTTTTTACTACTATTCCTTTCCTTTCCTTTCTTTCTTTTTTTTCAAGCAATAGTCACCTTTCCGATTCCAGGATTCATAGTCGTGATAGTATCGATATCAGGTTCATTTAATAGTCCCAAATGTCCAGCGTTACCGGCCCCTACATGTAATATGCCAATACCTGTCGACCGTTCGCGTTGGAAAGCATGCAAAAATTAGCATAATATACAATTCCGGCTTTGAATACGATCTTTTATTTGACCTTTTTGTGCGTAGGAAATAACAATGTTACTCCAAACGTATTAAAAATAAAATAGTTTGAATTTCCCGCATTCAATAAAAAAGGTCTGCAATCGCTTACAATCCCATTTGGTGTTATAATGTATACTATTCTCACAGAAATATTCGGATAATAACTTTCTCCATCAATTGTTTTGTTTTGTTTTTTTTTTGGTCGTGGTTTTATAAATTGGCTGTATGAAATCTTAGATTCTGACCTAATTAAGTTCAATACGCTGTGCTTAATTTGTTAAAATAAGTCTGAGATTGAAATCAATGTATTACGTTACGTTAAAAATCAGGATAAAAGAAAACAAACTCTGATTAGGGTACCTAATTCGACTTGTTGATTAATTCAATGCGCCACTATAAAGTGAATTGAGATAGATAATTGATAAGTAAAACAATGGTGATTTTAATTTTCTTTAAAATAATACCGTACCTGACGATTTTCCTCTTGACCAGCTTTATTACAACAAACTTCTTGAGTTCCGTTATCTAACGCCACATTGTGACTATAAAGCGGTGGTTTATCGGTGGAAATGTGATAATATCTCCGTTCATCAGATTATCAGAAACATTGCTTGAACTATGGGGTTGAACAGACCAATCATCGTCGGCATTTATTTCCGTGCAAATAGTTACTAGATACGTAAATTTCATGTATATAATATATTACGTATATGAATTTGTGTTCGGTAAAACCATTTTTAAAAAAAACGTTACCTTGCTGTAATCTTGACTTTGGAGTGGATACCCAAGACTGAGGATGAGAGTGAAGATTTCCGTTTATTTCGTTATGTTTAAATCCAATAGTAGTGTTGAAAGGAATTGTGTCCCCGTTATTTACTTTCGTACCATTTGCTCCAATAACCGTCCAGGTTGCATTTTTAAAATCTCCTCCTATATTATCGCAAGCAACCTTTGTAAAGTTCATAATGTTAGCGTGAATAATAATAAGATCGTTAGACAAATAAGGATTGTATAATTACTATATATTGAAGGGAGTCGCTATATTTATCTCCTCTGGTGGTAAGATATTTTCCAGTGGGCACGTGAACAAGAGTAACTTCTGATCCATATTTAATTGGGACTTTCTTATTTGCTACATATTTTGCAAATAAGAAAGAAGACACGAACATCAATTCTTAAAGAAATAATTTACTTCGACGCCCTTGGAATTTTCACATTACCGTCACCACTACTGTCCGCAGCTACACCGGCTCCACCTCCTATGTTGCTACCTCCACCACCATCTCCTGTATCAGGAGTTTCGCCGCTTTCAACTTCTCTTTTGCTACTTCCACCATCACCTGATCCTTTTCCTAAAAATCTGAACATCAAAGCAGCAACGCCAGCCAATAACACCGCAGATGCAACAGCCGCAGCAGCAATAAATAGGTTTGATGAAGTCAATGATGATGACGAGCTTTGGTTCGTAGGAGTTGACGTGATGTCGATGTCGATGTTTCAGTAGTTGACAATGAATTCGATTCAGTAGTCGAAGTTGAACTTGTTTGAGTCGTCGACTTTGAAATGGATGTAGACCGGATTTTCTGTTGAGTAAGAAGCCATGTGTAATTTTCATTTTCCGCATCTAGTAGATATACACTACTCGATACGCCTTGTCCGATTATAAGTCCTATTTAACGAATTTAATAAACTAATAATAAATTATACCAATTGCAATTTATAGCTATTAACACATTACGTATTAAACGCTTACCGAATGCTATAACCATATAATCACCTACTAGGTCGGCCGTATGAAACGCGAGTTCTGAAGGCCAGATGCCTCGAGCTTTCGGCTCCGACCACGAAAAAGGGATCACAGTTGTATCTAAAATTTCTATCTGGGAACTATTTGTGGCACTCGAATACCCGGTCTCTAAATTTCCGCCAAAAATCACTATTTTCCCCTCCGATGCCATTAAAATGCATAAAAATTTTTTAGCCTTGCATTTTCAGTATTGCATTACAGTATGTGCTTTGGATTTACATACTAAGAATCGCGGTGTGACCATTACGAGGACTTGGAATATAACCGTCGACTGTCTAATAAAAGCGTATATAATTAAGAAAGAACACTTGCAAAAACAAAAGAAAGAAAATTTGCACATATATATTGTATATGACGTAATGTAATTTGAAATTAAAATTAAAAAAATTAAAGTTAAAAAATTAAATTAAATTAATAAATGCAAGTAGAATAATAATAAATATACGTAAATAATAATAATAATAATAATAATAATAATAAAATAATAATAATAATAATAATAATAATAATAATAATAATAATAATAAGATCGCATACCATAACACTCCATAAGTCAGACATTGTGTCGTATAAGTTCAACTATCAATTGACCAATAAAATTTAAAAGCTTATTATGCAATACTTTTCTAGAAGTAATAACTAAAAATAAAATGCTTTCAAACCTCTGAAAATGGCACCAACATTGAATTGGCGTACATCCCTCCAATATATACTATTGTTCCATTAGGCAGTATTGTGGCACTATAAGCTCTCCTGGGTGAAGGCGCATTAACGTTTGATCCATAGTTCCAAGTCCAGTTTATAGTATCTAAGATTACAAGATCATTAAAGTATTCTAAAACCGGATAATCTGTAAATGGGTCGGTGAATCCACCAAATATATACATTTTCCCTTTAGTGTCAATAACAGCATGGGTTTCCCTTCTTCGTAATGGAGGCACTCCCGAAATAGTGGGTTTGGACCATGTTCTATTCACAGTGTCGAATACTAAAACCAAGCTGCTATTATCTGGTGACATGTGACCCCCAAATAGAACAAACTTAGTATTATTTACTCCTCCAGCAACTGCCGTACTCCAACTTGTATAAGTAACACCAATATTAGTGAGATCAGTCCATTGTAAATCGTTGCTGGTTAAAGGGACGGACACGTCGAGATAGAAGAAATCCGAGACAGTGGATTCCTTTAATTTAGAGGTAACTCCCCCGCAATAATATAACCTTTTCCCTATTAAGGCCGAAGTGTGTGCATAACGCATATTCGGTGTATAGCTAACCACACGTGTTAAAAGACAACTCCACATCAATACAAAGTAAAACCGACGAAACCAAAGCGTAAACCGACTTGACATTTTAACTACGTTTTTGAAAATTAAATATTTATTTGGAGATGAGACTTGAATTTATATAATCATTCGCAATATGAATTCGATCGTATTATTTCAATAAACTCTGTTTCCGTTTTTGCATATAGTATTCGTTAAACAAATGGAATGTTGAAAAAATTCTTGTGCCTCACAAGCCTCAAGAAAACAAATTCTTGAGAAATTGGGTCATTCGTATTGACACTCATGCCAATTTTTACATCCGACTGAGCTGATGCTTTATGATCAAAAATTATTATAATTTAATACATTTCGTAAAGAAATTTTCTTGAGATAGTTTACCAAAAAATTAGTTCTTTGGCCTTGTATACGACTGCACTCAAATTTTATCTCATACAATAAGGATTGAGCACACTTTGTCGAGAAATAAACATTGATTTTCCGCCATTGTGCTTATATCGTTGGGCCACAAAATATTTATTGTAAATATTTGAATACTGATAATGTGGCATGGTTCCATTATTTACAGTATTTGTTTAATTATCAGTAAAGGATCTACATGCTGAACATGCTGAACACGAAAAATATTTACGGTACATACAGTACATGTCAGTTTTCTTATCTAAAGTCATATGAAGAGCAAAAAAATATGTAAATTTTTTTTCGAATAGGATACTCCTAACCTTCTTGTTTTATTTATGTGACTCGTTAATTTTCGAAGGTTTGGGTAATTCCAGTCAACATAGAAGCCGCGACTTATCATTGGTGACAATGAAATCATAAAGCAATGCCAAATCGATTTTCTTAAAAAAAGTGAAGCGTGTTATTGGCATAAAGCTCGATTCTTGAATGCATTTTTAAATGCATCGATAAACACTACAAGAAGAAATATTGGCTTGATGTTATTAGCTATCAAATCTAAATACTAAGATAAATATATATTTATATTTAACGGTTAATTTAACACATATTTGCATTCCTAGATTTGTTGTCCTGAAATACTGTATTTTGATACAGTATTGTGATCATTGGTGTCGGTGAGTCTGTGTGCTGTAATCGATTTGATACACAAACATTGATTAATTTGTGTAATCCAACCAGTCATCTCGTGACCGTATATTATATGTGTTTCTTTCGTCTCTTTGCTTAAGTATTTTGCCCATAATTTCGTAGTTTAGTAATAGAATTATTGAAAAAGGTTACTGGTCTATGTTAGGAATTCAGAGACCTAATGTAATGCACGTGATCGTGATATAATATTTATGTTGCTTATGTAATATCTTTTTTTTTTTTATCTAACGAAACCAATGATTTGAAGTCACGAATAATCGGAGATAAGTAAATATGTGCATAACGCTGAGCAGCATAGTTTAGGCACACGCCAAAATCTCTATATGTGAGGCATGAATTAATAGGAAACCCGTGATCAAGATCCGTGTATCAAATCGAGTACTTTAGTCACAATTTCCGTTCCGTTTTTACATCTACGTATTACCCATTAACAAATGGAATATAGAATCTGCGCCTCACAAGTCTTAAAAACAAATACTTGAGAAATCGAGTCACTCGTGTTGACACTGTCAGGCTCGAGCTATTTATTTTAGACCAAAAAAAAAAAAAAAAATGCGTTTCATACAAGCGTTCGATAACGAAACTATAGTGAACCCATTTCGTCAAAAATTTTGTCCATCATCCTATGAAATACGATATCAATATCCGCATAATGGAGTTTCGCTTTGTAACAAAGAAGACGAACCATTTGGTTGTCAAACAAGACCTTGGAGTGTTCTTCATTTAGTATTCGTTATTCCGCTGATGACGTCTGTGGCTGTAAAAACATTTATCCCAAATCATTTAAATATTAATGACATGGCAAAGTAAAATATTCATTACTCATTCGTTCAAACTGCTTAATGATTGGTGAAGATTCTACCAAACCACAAAAAATATATATACCTTCTCACCTTTAATGCGTGCGTGCAATTTTATAATATAAAGAGGGATGTTGAAATAATTATCTTTCTGAATAAGATACTCTAAAGAATAAAATAGCTTTGATCTATTTTGGCACAAATCAATTCCGACTCTTTCATCTCCGAAGTCTTATTGATCGGCTTGATCGACAGTCGACGGCTTGTCATAAATAAAGATGACGTTTAAACAATATTTATAAGTCGATGTGAACAGAATATATGATGTTTTTTAATGCCAAAATAATGATTTATAGAAAAGAAAAAGGTTATTTTATTGACAATAAAGTATGATTCGTAAATAAGTTTTCAAAATAATAACCCAAGCAAATGATCCATGTTTTAATTTTACGTATTCAAATTCCGAGAAAACAATTTGAATCTTTGAAATGCAAGAATACACCCAAAATACTTTATGATATATTATAATTACAATATTGGTCGACGTCAATTAATGATAGGCAAGACGGTTGTCTTAAATACACTGCCTTTTATTTATGATGATATTCAGATTTCGCTTGCTATCATTACTCTTTACAGGATCATACCAGTCCCAATCCGAAAAATTGATATCAGCCCAATAAACAGATTAACTGGTTTTGAGTAAGGCTACATTGGGAACTTCGGTAATTTGTCGTCGATATTTTCTAGAGGTCGCCACCACGATTTCTGATTAGGGCTGTAATTATCTTCCTTTTTTGTGATGATTATTATTTCATGAAACCGGTAATAAAAAGGCTGCGATTAGATTCCTTTTATGGAATGACCATTATTGGGTCTAATTTTGTATAGAAGCAGGTACAGTACTAGAAAAAAATTTTTTATTACATTAAATTTATAATACTCTATAGTACGGTATTTTTTTTCTATTACTTAATTTTTAGAATTGGAAAGATATTGAAGTGAATTCTACCAAGGTTTCAATTTCGACCAAAAATATTATTACGATATTTCATAACAGATCTCAAGAACATTATTGGGGATTGTATAATTTTTGAAGATTCCGGGCACTTCTACTAATTGAACCACCATTCCCATCTCAATATGCCATTCAATATGACAATGGAACAACCAGACTCCTGGGTTATTTGCGTAGTACCTAATTACCATTAAGCTGCAATGTTTTAAACCCATTGGTCAGTACTCATCAATTAATTTGCTATAAGAAACTATAAGCATCAAATTATTACCCAAGCTCTTTAACAGTTGCCGTGTCACGAAGGGGCGGATCGTCAAAATTATATTTTAAGGAATCAAGGGATTGGTTATAGCTTCCCGCTTCACCCAGAGCGATAATCCAGAACGCGTGTCCGTGCTATTTAAAAATAGAACAGAATATAAATTCACAACCAGGTTATGTTATCTTCTGTGATCTAAACTCACCAGGTGGAAGGGGTGCGTTCTATTTTCTGTATTGTTTAAAACAATCTCAACAGGTTCGTTTAATTTATTATAAGAATAAACGTTGTCAGATATCAAGAAGTCGGCACCATCAATAACCCGTTGGTTTGTAGGATAGGTAAAGTCTGGGACGAATGATGAATTGTTCATAGTCGCATCGATAACGAAATTTATCCGTTGGATAGCGACCGTAATATTAATCCTTCTGATGTCTTCACCTCGTGGTACTGGTGGATACTGTTGGTAGGGTTTTAAAAGGCTGGAATTCACATCATAGCAATTGAACTCGCTTGTATGATATCCCTCAGAAGTTGGAATGATAAAGGGTGCATCATCGTAGTGAAGAATACCGGTAATATTGTCGTTCTTAAATATTGGTGAATTGACATTGATTGTGGCATTATTGACCGGTAGGCTGCAATTGGAAAGATGTGCCCGAATCCAATAATTACCAATTGGCTGATTCGCTGATACAATTACCGAATATCGCTGAGCAATATTAATCGGAAGCATTTTGACAGTAGCCGGGTGAATTGGAATTCCATCGATTTCAATAATGGTAAGCGGATGTTCGTCAATAGAAACCCAAAACTGTGACATTGCACTCATATTAATTATTCTAAATCTATATCTCTTTCCTTTTTTGACTTTGTAGGTAGCGAATTTCGGAGGTACACAAGTCGGAATTGTACAATTGTACTGTCCCACGCCACTAATATCTGCCGAATCGGGCACAGGATCGATGCCTGTATAGTTTGCTGTTAAATAAAGAAAATGGTTATTGTTTTTTGAGGGATTAATCGTTTAAGTACGGTATGTTCATAAAGGATATGAATTACTTACCACTACGAAGTAAGGGTAACATTCCAGGATCGCCGGTAGGTGTGTGATACCAATCAGCGACAGTCATCACGTATTCATAATCGTACGCATTTTTATTAGGATCGTTGGGATCGTGGATAACTATGGGTCCCTTAAAGCATTGGAAAATTTGCTTGTTATCTTTCATGAATATAAATTTTGTGAATTAAGGTGTTGGGCTCTCTTTACCTTTAAGCCATCAACTAATTGGGTGCGGATGTGGGAGTGGTACCAATAAGTCCCGGATTGTTCAACAGTGAACACATATGTAAGGTTGGCTCTATTTGGAATTGGACACTGTGTGGTTCCAGGAACGCCATCGTACCAATTAGTACCCTTTTGGAAGATCCCGTGCCAGTGAACTTATAGTAAAAAAAAAATTGCAAATTGATTAGCGCACGTTGCAAGAATATCATCACGTGTTCATGCATACTTGTAGAAGGATCGCCAAGATGATTGATCACCGTGATGTTAAACGTGTCACCAATATTTGCACGGATCATTGGACCGGGATACCTTTAAAATAAATGTTTAAGTCCTACGTATTCGATTCCTAAAATTTATCGGTGAAAAGGAATACCTACTGTCCGTTCACAGACCATACTGGACGAACAAACCCGTCAGGAGCCAAATCAATCTTTATTAATTCGAAAGTGTAATAACGAGTTACGTTTTTAGGATACTCAGATAGAGGCGTAAAAGCTTCAAAGATATCGGTTCGGTAGAGTGACTCGAACGAATAATCATTCCTACTAGACAGCGGTGTTGTGGATCCTCTAAAGCTATAGAAAACCAAGCTGAAAAATATAAATAAAGGTTTAAACCTCATTGTTTTCTTTTTTTTTTTTTTAAAAAAAAAGCTCTTTTATAATTAATTAAGTAGAACGTAAATTCTGTGCATCAAAGAATCTGATAGAGAATTGTTTATCTCAAAAGGGAACGGTTGAAAATATGAAAAAAAGGCGCGCCCTTTTATATCGTCTTGTTAAAATACACTCACAATAAAAATTTCACCTAAGTGCTTATAATCTCGCGAAATTAACGCATCTTGTCACCACGTAATTATTTAATCAAAGATCTAATAAAATAAAAAAAAAAAAAACTTGCCTTATAAATTGATTCGAAACATTGTTTATAATGCGCGCGTAAATATTATCGAAGATTCTCCACCCGGTGTCTAGATTTTATATTAGAAAAATTAAAAGAATGATTCTAAAATTGCCCACTATAATGAAGTCACGTGTGTGATAAAAATAACTTCAAGAATCTTTTTTTGTTTCCTTAAACTAGTAAGGTTAGTTTCAGATGTTGATGAAACATGGTTTTATTAATTATCGAGAGATGATTTATTTAAAAACATGGCTCATTCAACAATTTTCATTAAAAAATAAAATGAATCTTTAGTATTCCTCGTAATTGTCTTGAGCAGCAATATTGAACCGAAAAAAAAAAAGAAAGAAATCCATGATTATTTTACCCTAGTGCAACGATAAATACTTATTTCACAATTATTTATGATGTACCAAAACAATGAAAATGTATGCGCCTACGGCGCAAAAATTATTATACAGTATTATTAAAAATCATTTCGGAGTGATTATTAAAAAGATCAATAAAATTATTATTGATACGTAGCATAGGTCAGGCTTGATTTCATTGGTTAAAAAAATGATTAACATTTATACGAATCAACTCATTCTATTGTTAAGGCACAATTGATAATTTTTTTCCCAACATGATATCCCTATGGTTTCTTACGTTATTTTATCGCCATGAAAAAACGTCTGAAAGGTAAATAATTAGATAGGAAATTATAGTTGATTCGTATAAATGTTAATATTTTTTTAACCAATGAAATCAAACTTGACCTATGCTGATGCATGCCCCTCGTCTCTCTCTATTATCGAGCTGTATTTGAATTTATTTTCTTCCAAAAATTTTATTTGGTCATAATATGTCACAATCAAAGATTTTGTTTCCAAAATATGCAGCCGCATTTGCATTGTTTTCGAGTGAAATTTCCGGATCGGTTGCATACAGATCGTCACGTAGTAAAATTCGAAATTTGTAAAAGTCCCGGTTTATTTTTAAAACTGCACGGAGTCAATATAATTTCAATATAACATAACTTAAATTTTAATATATTTAAATAGCAAGTATTTATAAATAAATTTTTAAAATTTAATATATTTTTATTAAAAAATCGAGAGTTCCATTAATAAATAAAAAAAAGTACTTTTATTTAAATTATTTTTATTTATATTTTTCTAAAGATTTATTATACAGTATTTTAAAATTGGTTAATAAAAAATTTTCACTTGTTTACAAAATAAATTTAACAATAGTTATATTAATATTATTTTCATTTGAATTAATGTTATTGAATATTTTATCATTATTTATTATAATCATAATCTAATAAATTAGCAAAATATATAATATAATAAAAGAAAAAAAATCTTTTTATTGATATTTTTTTTTGTAATAATTTTCTTAGAAAAAAAATAAAACTATTATAAAAATTATCAAACAAATTCTTCAATATTTTGAATAAAAAATTAAATAAATATCAACTATTTAAAATGTTAATATTTTTACAAATAAAAATTTTTAAGTAAAATATAAAACTAATTTATGAAAAAAAAAAACTTAACATTAACTCTTCTAACTTTTAATCAGATTAATATAAAGAAATATTTTTTTAAATAATAAAATAATAATTCTAATTAATTAACTATTTAAGGCTCAGAATCTATTAAATTTAAAATAATAAATAAGAATATGTTATTTACTTTTATATAAATATTTTTTGAGTGAGTACTTGCAACTAGACTAGATTATAGTTAATCAATTGAAAATATAAGTAAACTTTTATTCAAACAGTATAATATATACTATAGTTAAATATTAATATCAAATTTAATCAACTCATTCTAAGCAATAATAGCCTTTATCAGCAAGTTGATTACTAAATGTCCTATCAAATTACTGAAATATAGAAAACTACAAAAGAAATGGATTAAAAAAAAAATGATGTATCTGAAAATAACTATAGTTTATTACAAAAGTCTTTGAACTAATATTGCTTTGTAATTTTTATCCATAATTTAATAAACAATAAATAAAATAAAATAAAAATTTATATTTATATTGTTTAAAATATAGAAAATAAGATTATTTAAAAAATTATAAATATTCAATTTGAAAATAAAAAATTAATTTTTTATAATATCCAAATTTCTATTATAAATTATAAATGAAAAAAATTTATTGAAATTATTTTAATGAATAGATTTATTAAATAAAAACAAATAATTTAATGAAATAATTTTTTTATGATTTTTTTATCAACAAAAAAAAATTTTTATTAACTATAAATTAAATCAAATAGTTAATAATTTTTAAAATTTTATATAAATATTATAGTAAAATCAAAATTTTTTAAAATTTTAAAGAATTTTTAAAATTAATTTAATATAATTAAAAAATAATTTAATTGTAAAAAAATTATTTGCATTTAGTGAGAATTATTTGATATTTTTTTATACATTAAAAAATTTTTCTTGATTTTATAAATAATTTTTTATAAAAATTTATTATAGTAAAAATTGTATTTTTTACTATTTTATATATATAAATTTTATATATAAAATTTGTCAATAAATGATACCTATTTTTTTTTTTACTTCAAATTAATATTTTATAAAAAATTATTGATTAATAATTGACAAAACTTTAAATATATAATCATGATATTTTTATGATAAAAATATTAAGTCTTATTCTAATTTAATAATTATTTATTAAATTATAATAAAAAATATTAGTCCAAAGATTTTTGTAATAAACTGTAAATAGATTTACAAAAAAATAGAAAAAGAAAAAATAAATAAATTCTTTGGCTTTCTCCAAAAACTTGCTTTTCAGGATTTCTTCTTAATTAGAAATATCTAATTATAATATTTTTTCTTCTTTTAACTATCTGAGAAACTTATATATTCTTGATTTTAATTTTCTTCTTATGTACTATTTAAAGAGACTTATCATCTATTGCAAGTCTTTACTTTCATTTTTTTTTTTTTTATACCTGCGTCAAGTCAGTACAGTGTGTTTATTAATCATTAAGAAAACCAATGGAGATACATTGGACAATTATATCATGGCTAAACTAAATCTTATGCTGACTCACTTATCAACAGCTTTCAATTCTCAAATGAGCTTAAATCTCTAAGTGCAACCTTGGGGACAATATTTTACTCCAGAATAAGTTTTAAGTAAAGACCCTCCTAACTTATCAATTATTGCTAGCAGGTTGTCACTGTCAATTAGCTTTCAAGGAACTGATTTCGAGAAACTACAAAAGGGAAAAGGGAAAATAAAAGGAAAGGGATATTTAAAAATGCACAAATGTATGTATATAAAGAGAAAAAGAAAAAAAGAAATAAAATGTTCCATATTCTCCAAAGGACCTCTACTAAAAATCTCCTCTCATTAGGAGCCAACTCTTCTGGGATATTCTTCTTCTTTCTGACTATCTGAAGAACTTATCCATTCATGATCTTGATTATTTTTTTGCAACTATCTGAGGTACTTATTGCCTACTCAGATCCAATGCCTTGCTTATTGCTTTCTTTTTTTTAGTATTGATTTTTTATTAACCTGTGCAGACCTTAATGACTTATAGTGAATCTCAGGTTCTTATGTGGCCTTTCAGTCATATTGTGTAACTACCAATATCTTCCAGTAGCTACACCTAGTTAAAGGAATTTTACTGGTGAGCATCTTTCATTGCTCAAAAAATCAAGTTCCCCAACAGTCTTTTTGCCTTGTAATGGTAGGAGGGTCGTACTGAGTATGGGGATCCTCATCAATTATGATATTATTACACAATGTCTAGAAAAATGCATTCTTAATTCTAGAGAAGGGTAGTAGCTCATAGTCTTCTGCTTTTCAGTCTTATTGTCTGACTGGAATAAGGAAATAACCTCCTTCACATACTTTGACTAACTAGAATGATAAAAAGTTGAAGACCTCAGCTTAAATAAATAACTGCCTTTTCATCACCTAGGGAATTTAGTGCCTGTCCTAATAGTCTCATTATTTTTTTACTTTGGTTACATTTCATTTTGAGAAGTGGAGGATATGCACTAATAGATTCTCTTTCTTTCATCAATAATGTCATCAGAATATGTGAAGTGACCAGTAGGAACTTGTTTACATTCAGTTACTAATGTGTTTCATGTCCACCAATCATATTTTGCAATGTGTTGTGTCACCTAAAATTCAGGGTCAAACTGATGTAGACAAAATTTCCCAGAAAGCCAAAATTTTTGAGCGACTATAAGAGAGAAGATACAATAGGCAGACATCTTGAAATATGATTTGATGTTTGTCATCTCCCACTGCTAGAAACCTCTATAGATATGCTTCAATATGAAAGGCTTCAAATACTACACATTAGTTTTTCTTTCTTGCAGAACTTTCTTGCCATTGATAGAAAAGGTATTTCTTGACTTTTCTAGGTTACAGGAAGCCAAGTTTTTGTTTGAAAACGAATATAAACAAGAGAAAGGGTTTAGGAGTATCTTTTGAAGTAGAACTTCAAGTTGTTTTAAGGATAGTGTTAAGACTTTATTAGCAAAGAAATAAAAAAATTTCTTGCGAACATCTTTTTTGTATGTAGTCAAAAGATTAGCAGAAAGAGTTTTAACTATATCTTGCAAACCTTTACTTTCAGAAATATTATATATATTTAATATATATATTTAAATTTTTTTTCTTTAACAGGGGTTTATAGAGGCCCAGTTTTATTGAAGTTGTTAGCAATAAATTAGTGAGTACATATAAAATTACAGACTGAAGTAAAGGCTATATTACTTAGATGCTATAACTAGTACTATCTTTCCTTTACATAGTGGCTAAATGTTACAATAAACTCATTTGTCCTATTCAAGGACCCATGTGGCATGTTGCCGAAAGAAACCCTACTACCCTCCTTTCTACATTTAGACTCTTACCATGTATGCTTGCCTATCAGTTGGCTTGGACCTGAGATTCCTTTCATATCTCGTCCTGCTGAATATTCTTTTTATACTACCTATTACAGTATATCTACAAAATATTTATGTGGAGTCTTAGATGTCGTCTCATCCCATTTGAGTACCCTTTTTACATGTCTTATTACAGCCTACCTATGGAGTGACTATGTGGAGTCTTAGATGGATTGTCAAACTTTTTTAGTAGAGACCCTCTCTTATACTAATGTACCTAGGTACCATTAGTCCCTGAATTTTTTTGGCAAGTAGATCTTCAGCCTATCTACAGAAGCTTATTGGAACCTGTCTTGTGACAAGATGGCTTCAGTACTAAAACCAGTTGAAGTATCTTGTGATCTTTAGTTATCTCATAATTGAATGGAATCTTGACCACAGGTAGCAATGATTAACATTATGAGACAGATGAGATTTTTCTATACTACTTAAACTAGGTAATACTGCCTTGTAGTAGTATTGAACTCAGAAACAGTACTTGGTGACCTGGGAGCACTACCACTGTGCTATAGATTCACAGGTCTATATATATATTTAAATGTTAATGCAGCCTTGTTTTATTTATTATAATATATAGTTATATTAAAAGATTATATTTTTGAATCTATTTTGTTCTATTTATCTACTTACAAATAAAATTCAATAAAAAAATATTTCTTAAAGGAGCCTTTCACCTTGTAGCTTATTGTCAATCTATCTAAAAAGCTAATTTATCAAAGTTGAGCTAGTACTAAAAGAAATTTCAAAGATGTATAATAGTTTAACAATGTTATTTATCCAAGCATTTATGTAGCTATTTAATAATTTTATAAATTGACTTTTAATATGAAACTCTTTTTCTGTAAAATAAGTATCAAATATAGTTGTGCTATACTTGCCTACTCTGTCTTTTTTTCTGGTAATGTCTACTTTGCATTTTTATTCTTGAAACTATTCACATTTGCCAATTCATATTTTATAAAGATATTCTATATCTGGGTTTTTATGTCTATTATATATTGGATTTTAATGTACTTTTCTTTGTTAGCCTTCCTAATTTTGTAGAAAATTCTTTTAAAGATTGCATCTCTGATAAAGGCTTCAATATATAGTATGAAGTCTAGATTTAACCTTGCTATTGTGAAATTCCTGTTAGTTTCTTTCAACTTTTTCTTCTTATATATGTTTATACAGTTTACTATTATTTCTTTGATATATTGTTTCATTTTATTTCTTTTTGTTCTTGATAGATAAAGGAGTGGATACATATTTCAACTTTTCATACTATAGGTATAGTTATTATAATAAATTGTTAGTAATCTTTTATATAGTTTTGTTTTTATTGATAATTCATTGTTTCATAAACTTAGACTAAACCTTCTATATTTCTGATCTTCCCAATTTGTTATGTTTTTGCTTATTTTAGTGTACTACAAGTGGTTGGTTATTATTTTTCAGTAAATCTTTACTTTCAGAAATATATATGATCTCAACCTTCTTTAAATATAATTTTCTATCTATTTGTAATAAATAAGAGACTCATAATGTATTCTAGATTTATATATAACTTAATTGAATTAAGCAAACCTGATAGAAATCATAGATCATACAAGGCTCATAAGAACAAAGAAACTCAACCATGCAATAATCAATACTTTCAATTATATTAGGCAATAACAGGATCTACTTATAATATTATATAAAGTAAAGACATACACCAGCATTCCCCTTAACAAAGAAGCAAATAGGCTAGTCAAAATCAATACTATCTCATAGTATATAAAACCTAACTAGAAGATTATAAATATAAAGGGACAATACCAGATCTCTCCTCAATGAAGATAATCTAGGACACTATAACAATAAATATTCTAGAAAAGAATCTAGTAAATCAAGTTAACAAGGCCATTAGACTGATCAAGTGGAAACTGCTTAATTGAACATAAAACAGCTTTACATATGAGAATTTCAGAAATATATATTGGTATTATATATTTGAAAACATATATTCATTCAAAATGAATATATATAACAGATCAAGACAAGATTACTATATATGAAAGTTTGAATTTAACCTTTGGAATAAAAAGCTCATAACTCTGTACAAATTATATAGCAGACTCCTTTCAACCTACAAAAACAATAAATATACTAAATATGGGATATTTGAAGATATGACACACCCTTTTCTATGCAGTCACAACACAAAAACACTAAAGGAAAACTTTTATAGGATCTTAATTAAAAATGCTTCTTTATAGATCAAAAAGGAATACAAAAAAAACTTCAAGGACATTATATACAGATGGCTCAAGCTGGACAACTCAAGGAAGTATAAACTTTTCATAAAAGGAGCAGTCCTAAAAAAATACTAGAAGTACTTGAGATAATCTTGATAGATAGGAAGGTCAAATCCAAGACCATTATAAACATGATAAAAGAATGGAAAGAACTCCTATATGTCATATGGAAGCTAAGATGCAAAGAAATGCATGATCCAAAAAGAATCAAAAGCACTCAGGTATGGATAAATGGGTAAAAGACAAGACAGGGAAGTATAAGAAGAAAACAAATTCAGCCATAACATAGCAATTCTTTCTAGATCTAACAAGAATAGTAAACAGATACATAAACAAATTTATAAAATATCAGACGAATATTTTCTTTCTTTTATCTTTTTATATGACAACTAGCATGACCTTGATATATTAGTTTCTTTCCTCTATAGAAAGGGCAACAGGTTACAAGATAAAAATAGCTTATCAGGTTTTACTATTACTGAATATATAGTATATTCCTGTACCCTAGTCTTAATCACTTTCTACATATATACAGTAATTTGAAAAAAATAATAAAATGCAGCTGCGCCAGTCAAAAAAAAAAAAAAAGTAGAAATTGAGCAATATTGTTTTAATATAATATTTTCTAGTATTTACACCTAGCTTCTATTATTCAAAAAGTCCAATTCCTTAATAATTTTTTATCTTATAATAATGAAAAAATTTTAAAGAAAATAGAAATTTCTGTTAATTATGATATTCTTTAACAACTTTTAAAAAAATATATTCTCAATTATAATTAATAAGTTTGAATATAGCATGAACTAGATACTATTTAATCTTATTATATAATTGAAATAAAAAAAATATCTTAGTTTTGAACTTTGTCTGATTAGAATAATAAAAAAGAAAGACCTTACTTAAACAAATAGTAGCCTTTTCACTACCTAGTAACTTGTTATTTATATCTTATTGATCTCATAAACTTGATATGTAGATTGACTCAATTGAAAAAGTAAAATAGGAATAAGAATTCAATTAATTTTTCCTATTACCAATAAAATTATAAAGATATATAAATATGACCAATAGAAGTTTGTTTACATTTTGCTATTAATATATTTAATATTAACCAATTAAATACCAGGTGAAATTGTGTTAACAAAAATTTAGAATCAAGTCAAGATAGGTAAAATTTCTCAAAAAAACTATGAAAAAATAGTAAATACTCTAAGAAAATAATAAATAGTATATAAGAAAGTAAAAAGTAAGTCTTTATTTATCAAAAAAATCTCTATCTTTATATCACTTCTAGTTCTAAAATATAATATTCTACTAGTTGATTCTTTTATTTTATAGAACCTTCTTATTTTTAATAAAAAAATATATACTGAGTCTTTGAGACTACTAGAGATTCAAGTTTTTATTTAAAAAAGTTTATAAATAAGCAAAAAAAAAAATAATATTAACTTTTAAAGACAAGCCTTATATTATTTTAAGGAAAATATAAAAACTTTATTAGCCAAGAAGTATAAAAACTTCTTGCAAAAATCTTTTTTATATATAATTAGAGAATCGACAAAAAAAGGTTAAAAAAATTTTTTTAAATATTAGTTTATTCTTGCATTAAAGTGAGCAAGATTTAATTGAAGAAGCAAGAGACCTAGGGACAATCAGGATGAATAACTATCTATACTATCTAGACTTTACAGATCAACAAATAGTACAAAGAGCTATTTATTTACATCTTATTCAATAGAATAAAATAGTAATATAATTATCTAGTATAAGTATCTACTTACAAAAACAAATTATAAAACAACAGAAAGTATAAAGTTTATACTATATTAATTTTTTATTTTATCTTGATACTCCCTAGAGCATGCTATTGGCCAGCTCACTAAGTGGCTTATTGTTATTCCAAAAAGAGGAAACTAATATATCAAGAATTCCCCTAAGGCATCCAATATCACCAATGTTGAGGACTATCTATGTAAAGCCTTAACTCCACTAACACTTAATCAAAAAATTTTAAAAAAGGGTTGTGTTTGAGTTAAATCTTGTTCAAAGAGATATGGTATTGTTTAGCTAATTATTAGAGATAGTTTCAATAAGTAAATAGGAGTATCAAAACCCTTAAAAAAATACTAACCCTAAATATAATAGTTATATTCACTGGAGAAGAAGTGAGGGAGTTGAGATTGTGTCTATCCAAGGTAACCTAATCCAGTCTTGTTCTTTTTATATAACTAGTAATGTCATAATTTTGATGTCCTATATTCATTTATGCGACTGGTATGCAACTTATAGTAGATCCCAGATTCTTATGGATACTAAAAAAATATATTCAAACATACTGTATAAAATAATCAATAAAAACTTGTTTACATTCTTTTATTGATATGTTTTCTGCTACTCCTCTATCAAGAAAAAGAATGAATATAAGGCTCAAAGGAATACAAAATAAGAACAATATCTTAAAAGTGTTATAAATATTCTTTATTAGCATAAATATTAGAAGATCAAGAAGAGCTTAAGATTATTTTTATCTAATCAATAATAACAACATACAATCAAACAATTCAAGTGACTGAAAAATATGTCACACCAAAATATTAAACAATAATTCAATCTCTACAGAGGATAAAACTTTTGAGAAAATAGTATAATATTTATCAAATCCAACAAGGCATATACCAGAAGTATCAAAATTCTTCTTTCTAAATTGAAGTTATAGAAATGATAAAAAAAGACAGATTATTGAATAATAGGCCTTCAACTATCCCAGTGTCTATTCATCTTTCTCTATATTCTAGAGCCTTTGGAAACCTCTGACTTATTATTATTCTGAAGAACATTGGTAGAAAATTATATATTAAATAAGATATACTATAAAAGGAAAATATAAAAAACTAGTAGATAAGGATCACAATATAAAGATATTAAAAGTAGTGAAAGAACAGGTACTGCACCTTAAACTAATAAAGTCTTTAAAAAGTAAAAAGCCTATAATATCAAAATAGTAGTAGTAATGTTTTTTCAAGTCTCTTATAGCCAAACAATTTTCTTTCTTTCTTCTGGTGCCTTTTTTATAATACAAAATCTTTATTTTTATTTAAATTTATATAGTTTTTTTTTATTTTTTCTTTCTAAATAAAGTAAATATAAGAGAATAATATTGAATACAATAGTAAAACAAACCATATAGTCTGTAATAAACATAGACTTAAACACAATTTTCTTGATCCTCTTCCTTAAGGAATCAAAATTTATTTTAGGACTAGTGATTTGTACACTAGTTCCTTTAGTCTTTATGGAGTAGCAATAATTACAAAGTGAATTTCTATTCTATTGTTTACTTTATTTAAGAAGTAAATCAGATATAAATATTAGAAGATCAATAATATTTTTTATTGAAGTTTGAAAAAAACTAAAAAAAGATTTGATAATAATCAATAATTCAAAAGTATTTTAGTCTTTTATTCTAGAAAAGTTTAACAATAATACAATTTAAAATATTTATATTTTTAGAATTAATTTATTTTTTTAAAAATAAAATCTAATTTTATTTTAATATTATAATTTATCTAATTTATTTATTTTAAACAATTATTTAAATTTGATTATATTGTCAATCTGTTCAATAACTTTTAAATTAGATAGATAAATTAGATCTTAGATTAATAATATAGTAGTTGGCATTCCATAAATCTTATTACAAGATTTTAGTTAAAGTTCTCCAAGCAGCAAAATTAAAATTTTGACAATCTTTGTTAAAGACAAGTAATTTACTAACATAATCTAATAATTTGATGTTACTTATACCTGCAACTAGTAAAATCTAACTAGTATCTATTAAGTTTATAGATCTTTAACTGATTAAGAATTGATTTTGAGCTTAAAAACTTAAAAATTTTGAAAAAAAAAATGGATTTTATACTAATGAGATGCTTAAAAGCATGAACAAATTTAGGTAATGTAGATTATCAAAAACTTTAGTAGAAAAGAAAACTTGTGTATTATATTAAAGTACCTAAAATTTTTAATATAGATTAAAGCATATACAATGGTTTAATAATTAAACTATTCTATAAAAGTGATTTTAAAAAAATAAAGAAAGTGTTATATATTTTAATTACATTATACTAAATATATAAAATTTTTTTAAATACTGGCTCAGCCTTGTTTTATTTGTAATTATTTTTTTTTTTTTTAAATTAACCCTCTGTCAGGTTAGTTAGGTGTGCTTTATTAAACCTTTGTAAACTATACATTA
>CAJVPT010000305.1:0-33176 GCA_910592055.1 Acaulospora colombiana
TGTGAATTTTGAGATTATGTTATTCATTATTATGCTTAGAATTTTATTTAGTTGGTTGTCGTCTATTCTCTATGGATACAAATGGTAAATGAACCGCGGACGCAATAAGAAAAGGACATTAGTTTAACAGAGGGGATAATTCATTTTGTTGCGTGTTACGTGATCAAAAGTTGGCGTCGCGACTGTTGTTGGCCGTAGCTCACTTGACAACATTTTTACGATAAACTATTATTAAAAAAACATATGGTTTTGCGTTCTATCATCATAATTATTATTACTATTATTTAGAGATCGCAAAAAAAAAGAAAAAAAGAAAGTGTGTCTATTATAAAGTTACAATTCTATGTATTGTTTTGAAAAGAATCATCTAACGGGTGCAAAGAAAAGCCAATCCGAAGTCTATTGTTAGAATAATATCATTAATGTTTTGTATATGTCTGAATGGTGAAAATGCTTATTCGTTCTTAAAGTATTTATAATAAGTTAATTTTTCATACTGTATTCTTAAAAGAATTTTTCTAAATCTACATAGATGTACAAGGAAAGAAACCTAAGGAAAAAAAGAAATTTTTTTTTTCTTTTTCTTTCAATATATATATGTATATATATATACTTTTTTTTTTTTTAAAAAAAAAAAAAAAAACTCAAAATAAATCCACGATTCGTACATTCTTTCTCACTTTCTCCATTCCGACCTTTGAAAATTTGTTTTCTCGATCTTTGCCCACCACACAACTGTTGCTACCGCTTTTGCGGTGGGAGAGATGGAAATGGTTATTTGATTCGTCCGATGGAATCACACCTCTTCGGCATCTTAATTCCAATCTGCACTCTCTCACTTCGGAATAGCCGCTCAATATTTCCAGATATTCGTCACAAGTCATGTTCTTATTCAACATCCCGACCACACTTAACCGATCGCTTCCGCATTGTTCAAAGAACAACTTGAAATTTTTCGTGTTCATGAAAAAATCAAAGGTAAATTGTTTCAAGGACTTTGGTAAGGATTGGGAGAGATTGTGGATGTTCGTGTAAGGCGGAGATGAAAAATATTGGCACAAATACGAATTTCCGTTGAAATGGTAATTGTGCGGCTGGAGAGTGCCGTCATCATCGGGTGGGTTCGGACGACTCGTGGTGGACAAAGAAGCCGGAGAGGAATCGTGGCGACGGGTGAGTCGATTTGAATTAAAATTACGAAAATTGGAGCTATAATATAAATAATTAGAATTAAAATTATGGGTGCAATTATTATGGAAATGTTGTGTTAATATGGTGAGATTAATTAGGTTCTTTGATGTTGATAGCAGATTAAGCAATGAATTTTGGAATGAGGTGGAAGGTGATAATAATAATGTCAACTGGGTTAGATTGGGGCAGAGCGCGGAGAGCGCGTGATAAATCTCGGCGGAATTTGAGCAAGAGATATCTTGGAGAAGCGTGAATGAGATCAGGGAGTGATTGGCCAGTTGCAGAAGCGTCATTATGGCCGAAAAAGTGAAACGTGAATTTGAGGGAGTGTTGGAAAGGATAACAAGATTCTTCAGGGAGATTTGAGGAACGGGTGGCTGCGAACTTGAGGCGGGATAGAAAAAATCATAAGTCAGGGAAACATTGGAAGCGTTTGATTGTGGCGGGAACATGTCGCAAAGTTCCAAGGTCTCCAGGTTCTTGCAAATAGACAGAATTTCCAACAGGAATTCAAAATTTGACAAGGATAATTCCATGATCTTCAGATATCTCAGGCTTCTCGACACCTGACTTGTCCTAAACGTTTCTATTATCATTTCCGGCAAAGAAATCTCTTCCAACATAGAATCTTCTTCGTCGTCCGATATGGAACTGGCCGTCTCACTGCTGTCGTCGTCAAAGAAGAAATCGTTCATCTCCAAGACTCTCAATTTCTGTTGCGCCTTGATCACCTCGCAAAACGCCTGACCATACTCCAGAAGGTTGGCGGCTCTGGTCTCATTGTGAATTTGTAATTTGAGGTGATCAAGTTTGTGAGTGTGATTAGATATGGTGATTAGATTATTTATGATCCTTTGGGTGTTCGATAAATCGGAGGGAGGTGAGATGGGGTTGGAGTAATGGACGAGGGTAAATTTTTGAAGTTTGGACAAAGATGTGGAATCAGTGCTATCGAGGAATTTCAAGTCGATCAAGGGAGGGTACAAGGAGTTACGATAGAAGCTGGGGTTGTAAATAATGTTTATGTCACGAAACCCGCTGCTCTTGTCGAACAGGGTGCCGATGATTATTTTCAAGATTTCCACTCGCTTCTCGAGCACCGACGTACGGCAGTCCTCGGAGAGCTCCTCTTTTCCATCACGACTGACCACGGCTTCTATCCATCGGGTGACCGACCACAGAATCTTATCGTAGTCCAGCACCTTCATAAATGTCGGATAATCAAATCTCGTCTTGTTCACCCCGGTCAAATCAACTCCCAACACATCTCCTAACGTCCTCCTCTCATCATCATCAAGATTAGAAACAATTTGTCTTATGATCGAAACTCCGCCATTCCTATTTAGCCACCTGTTCCTTGAGATCTCGTTCCTTCTACCCGTTAATCTATTGTTCACAGAATTGAAAGGGTTACACCATAAATAGGGAACGGTCAGTACACACCAAAGCCTATTTAATAAGATGCAAGTGTGAAGCGATGGGATGTCGTTTTTAAGATATTGTAGGATTTCCTCGATGACGTCTGGGGGGATGTATAGGTTGGAGGGTGAGGAGGAAGATGGTGAGTGCATTCTTGGATTTCAAGTTCGAGGAAACTGTTTGGAGGGATGGTATCGGTGTGTGTGTCGGTATGGGTATCAGTTGTGCCGGGTAGTGCAACAAGTTTAGAGAGAGAACCGACGTTTTATCCGGAATACCAGGAATCGGGCAGATAGGAAAACTGATCAATCGAAAGACGAAAAAAAAAGAAAAAGAAAAGAAAAGAATTAAAAAATTTAACAGGGTAGAGATGCTTATATACTTATAAAACCGAACAATAAGGTGTAAACTATGTTTCACGATCCGTCACTAAACTGTAAACCATGCAGATCAACAAAGTATAAATTGAACATAAAAATGCAAAAGTAACAATTACTACATTACTCTGTACCTATAATATAAATTTTTTTACATATATAGGCAGGACCCAGTCACACGAAATTAATTAATGTCGGCAGCCGAATGGCCATAGATGTTTTTCATAAGTTTTCCATAAAAGTATTAAAAACCTTTAGTTTTTCTGGAATATAAGGAGCTCCGTATTTACATGCGTGCCATGACGTGATGTTGACCGTAAAGAGGACAGAAGAAGGTCAAAAAAGAGAAGAAGGGAAGGGAAGAGAAGGGAAGGGAAGAGAAGGGAAGGGAAGAGAAGAGAAAGAAGAAAGAGAGAAAAAGCCTCCTACTTCACCACCTTTGTTTCGGACAACACATTTGATTTCTTTTTTGCCCGTAGGGCACGCACCAAATCGAGACGCATCAATGTGGAAATCATGACCATAATAATAAATTTCTAAATTCAGTTTTTCGGAGACTAGGGGATTGGTGTTCTTTTTATTTAATCGAAAAACGAATTCGACCTATTGAGAATCTGTTTGTTTACCCATGCTTTGTGTATCAATGAGGAAGCGAAAATGCTGGACAAAAATAGATCATAGATGAGATTCGCTGTCCAAATTTAGGGATTCCAAGGTGAACTTACAGAGCAAAGGGTGAATCACGCCGCCAATATGTGGCCACCGGCGAACTTCCTTCCTCTCGTCTCATAAAAACAATGCGAAAAGTGTGAACAGTGCGAACAATGGATGCTAAGTCGAAAAAAAAAAAAACAAAAAAAAAAAAAAAACATATTTTATAACTATTGTTACTAATACTTTATTTTTGCTCCGACGTAACTGCTGCACAACTGTCGGTAATTAAATTTTCGAGGTGCAAGGTGTGAATCCCGGGAAATATTTTCAGTGCGGAATAATGTGATGAGGTGAGAAAAGGTTTGTTGAGCAAATTAATTAATGCATTAAAATTTGGTATTCCTGCAACGTTTGATATGCAGGGTGCATCACAAAAGAAATCTTCTGGAAAAAGGAAGAAGGTCAGTAAGATGGTATTGGTACGGCACCCGAATTTTGTGCAATACGTACAGTACATGGGTGTTCCGAGAATGCATTATTCACGCTCGTGCGAGTTTCAAGAAAACACTTTTTGTTAAAAAAATTATCATGCGCACTTGTTCCAACAATAGAAAGAAGAACGCAAACAATCCGGTGAAGGAAAGGAGCATGATCATTATCACGAATGTAAACCTTAACATTTCGTTTTGCAGTTCGGCGAGACCTGGCATGGTTTGCTTGTGCGCGAATATGATGAGCTTTTTTTTAAACCTCAGTGATGCGCCGTTGACGCTAGATTTATTTCATTATGATGACGTATGACTTTCTAGAATTACCTTTTACGAATGACAAAAAAACAACTAATGATCTCGACGGAAATAATCGGAAGCATGTCAAATTTAATTTGAAAGTAAAGAACGGATCATATCTTTTTTACATTTCCAATCAATCGACTCTTTGTACGTTGCACTTTCGAGAGTATCCTATCACCGAAATCTCATTGGTATAAAGCGTTCAATTTTCTTTTGCTTCTGAGACCCAACCCACAGCCAAGACTCCATTCACTTGTATCGACATTCATAGTACCACGTTTCTACCAACGAACCATTTACTGTATTTGTTTGTTCCCAAAACCAAGTACAAGTCTAAGATGATCATCTGATGCAGGATGGTATTAGCCAGGTGATCGGATTCCAATTATGCAACCGATATATACAGAAAAACTTCAAGGAAAAGGTGGATTTTGATTTACGCCGTGTAAAAATAACAGTAGTCGACGAGGAAGATCGGAAAATTGCTAAATGAGAAGGAAGGAGGGGTTGGGAAGGCGGTTCCTCAATTGGAAACTCACGACCATCTCCAATATGTATCCCATTGTCATGTGCATCGTGCAGATTGGAATAAATAAGATGGTCATTCTAAAAAAAGAAGAAATTCCCTTTCCCGGAAGCGGCTGAGAAGGATGATCTTTGATCTTGGTTCAGTTTCAATCTACGGCATAACAGTCTTCCTCTTATCTTCCTTCATCTCCTATGTCTCGTACCTCGTACTCCACTACTATTACATCTACTTTACCCGTCCCAATCCACTCCCAGGTCCATTCCCTCTTCCTTTGGTCGGCTGTCTCTTTCTAGACGGGTTTGATTTTTACAAGTATTCCACCAAACTGCACGAGAAATATGGTGACATTTTTGAGGCCTGGTATGGAGACATAAGAATTATCTGTTTATCCAGTGTGAAGTTCATCGAGCCCATGACCACACAATCCTTCAAGAAAAGTAACTACAAGGTTAGATTTCCGCCGGTTGAGGGAATCGAGGAATTAGGCATCTCTGGAAAGGGTATCATTGTAAACGATGACATCAAGAGTTGGAAATTTAACAGAAGCATATTTTTGCAAACTCTTACAATACCAAAGTTTTTAAGGCAAGTGGTGGAACTGACGAAACTTCACTTTCAAGAGATGGAAAAGTACTGGGAGTTCTTCGATAGAGGGCAAGATGGAGGCGAGGAGATTCAACTAGTCGAGTGGATTCATAGACTAAACACTGATTTCATTTTCCATATTACAACCGGGAAAAGATATTACGCCTTGGCATCTTATCATTCTTCCCTCCTCTCCTCCGCCAAGATTGTTTCCGAAAAATCACCGGAAGATCAGCCACACTTGTCAGATATAACGCCTGAGATCATAAAGGAATCGGAAATCTTACTTTCCTGCATAAATTCTTACTTGATTAGCCTAAATTTCTTCGGCCTTTACCCAAGATTCTTGCGCGCCACATTGCAGAGGAAACGACGTGATGAATTGCTGAAAAAGAAAGAATGGTTATTCGGGAAATTGACGGAGATCGTTAGAGAAAGGAGAAAGGAGATCGATGAGATCCCAGCCGATGAGGAATTAAATTATGACATGCTAACCACAATGATCACGGCGAATACGGAAAGGGACGTTTATGTGATAAAAAAGAATATGGAAAAAAAATTGGAAGGTGATGAAAGACCTTTAAGTGATGAGGAGATTGTCGTCAACATGACGGAAGCTTTTGTCGGTGGGATCGAGACGGTAAGATGGGAATGCCCTTCTTTCTCTTTACTGACGAGTTTACTCACATCGTGACCTTAGACCGCGAATACAATCTGTTTCGTCATGTATTACCTATCGCACTACCCCGAAGTACGAAAACGTCTACTCGAAGAACTTGATACGGTCTTTAACGCAAAAACTTCGGATTCCTCCTTAACCAACGAAGACATTTCGAAACTCGTTTACTGTGAAGCCATCATCAAGGAGACGGCAAGGTTTGATCCCGTGGTACCATTCTTCGACAGGCAAAGCACGGATACTGACGTTGTGGCAGATTACTCTTGGGGACCGAAAACTCAATTCTCAGTATCAATCGGTAGAATACACAAGAAACCGAAATATTGGGAAAATCCGGATCAATTTAATCCCGATAGGTTTTTGCAACAAAACATGAAAGTGGAAGATAAGAATACCTTCTTGCAATTTGGAACGGGTTTAAGATATTGCCCTGGACACAAGGTTGCCATGACAGAAATTAAATGCTTGATAGCGTTGTTGTATAGGAAATATGACATTGAATTGGTGGACATGAATGCACCTTTGGATACTTCGTACAACACCATACAAAGATGTTCGAGTTTGAAAATCAGGGTCAGGCGTAGAAACGTATGAATCGATTGACCAAACCTTTTTGTGAAGAATTGTTTCTGATTCATTTTTCTTTTTCTTTTCTCTTCTTCTTCTTTTTTTTTTTGCGTAGCTTCGCCTTTGATTCGTAACATGGATGTCAAAATCCTTGATAAACATTCGTTATAAAAATCGGTTGGATTTTTTCTCAAGCGATCGCTTTATTATACATGTCGTGTATTCTATCGTATTACAACATCTGTTCCATTGGTCATATTTACTGCATATACGGTGTGCTAAATTAATCGTCTCGGCAAACGGCGAGCCATCAAACACATGGCATGAAGCGCGAAATGGTCTGACCACTGCTTCCAATCAATCGGTACACATGCATATACTGTACATATTTTTATCTACGATTTATTTAGCACCCTCACGCGTCTAGATGCGCACGGTATAAATAAAATTTTTCTAAATTTAGTAATTTAAATATACAGTTAAACCTCTAATTTTGGATTATATTAGTTTACGGAGGCTCAACTGTACTAATAACAATACGGTATACGTAACAATTGCAGTACAATCACGTGATCTTTATGCGCATCTTCGCATGACATAATCGTTGCGATTTTTTTCTTCACGATCATAGAATTGTATCAATTTAGCTACTGTTGGCTTAACTATATTACAAAGAAGGCATCGTAGAATATAACGTGAAAAAATTGTTGCGACTGATTATAATCATGATCGTTCACCGCCAAGTCAACATAATGGCGACAAAGTTTCGCAATTTTGCAGAGTTTCCGTAAATCGAACTTTGTGACTTACTTTAATTCTATTGTTTCACTGATGGCATATGCAGGTGAGTCTGTTTTTAGCGCAGTTTTGAGTCACTGGCGTGAAATAGTCATCTACGCTTTTATCCATCCTCGACAAACAATAATTGATAATACTTTAATATGCAGCTTATTATTTGTTTATTTATTTAGAACATGTCAATTTATTATTTATCATAAATAAATATAATAAGCATCAAATAAGTACGTAAGCTGGTCATGGAACCAATGATTTTTTATATATAATTTAAGCTATAAAGTTTGTTAATGATGATATTTGCAACTAGAAGTTTGTTAAATAATCTAGATAATTTAGTCTCATCCAAATGTATTACGTGATAAATGGGCACGAATATTTTTATTATGCATACGTGCGGGAAATGTAACCCCCTGCTCTTACGCATCTTTTTACTCTTCTTTTTATATGCGCTGATATTTTGCATACTTCCAATAGCCTTTGTTCCAATTGATAAATACGGGAAGAAGGAGACTTTTAACAGGTTTGGGCATAGAATCATAGACCATGAACTGTCTATCCTCTGGTTCTAGGTGCAGAAGTAAAAATGGAAGAATCGTGGTTGCACCACCTTCCTTCTTAATTGAGTCGTTTATATCATTTGTAATTTTTTCCAGTTCTTCCTTGGTCATGTTTTCTCTCAGGGCTTCTACCGAAAAAGAAGTTTCTTCATGTTTTAAGTGTGGGCGAACGAGATCGTTCAATTGAGTCATGAGCTCAACAATTTTCGCAGATTCGTAGGACACTTTCTTCTCGGAAACCTTTTTCGTATAATCAGACAAGCTGTGTACTAATTTATCGAGTTTTTTGTGATCCTCTATGAACTCGTTTACGGATATTTTCTGAGTGACCGCTGGAAAGATTATGTGCTCTTCGTGGCCGTGGTGAGACATGAGATGACTGATGAAAGCATTAATATAGCCAATAAAATTGCGGACATCGGTCTTGCAAACATTTGGCGCATTCTAAAGAATAACAAATTCGTTGAAACTCGATGAATTGTTGTTCTAAACCAGAATTTTTATCTTTTCCTCACTTACGTTCAGAATTTGGTCCATTCCTGACCGAAGTGTCTCATGAAGTAGAAAAATTCCTCGATAGAAATTCACATAAACATCTGCTGAATTTTCTTGCGACATGGTGATAGTAATTCGAACTTTACAATTTGATGATAACAGACAGATGCGACCTTTATAGCTTTGTTAGAACGCGTAGGCGTGTTCGTATTTTCGATTGATTGGCTATGATCTGCTGAATTAGGAAACAGGTTATCATAATGGGCATACTTTTATAACCATCACTATATCCAAAAATAGTGATCGATAAAATTGTAATCCTGCTATTTTAGAATATCATACACTGTATTGGCGTCGTAGATGAATGATACGAAACCATCAACAAGATTACCGCATGCTAAGCTCTAAATACAAACAATAGACGTTGAGATGGTTTTTAACTTTCAATATATACATTTATACTGCAATATAATTTACCATTTCTTAACTGTTATTGCATTCTCATTTCTCTTCTTTTTGAGCATATACAGTATTATTTGGTTTACTAAATGCCTTGAATAATTTCATACAGTTGAATAATGGCTCGTTAAAAAATGAAAATGCAAGCAATCCAATAATAATAAAATTACGATCCATTTTTTTTTCGATAGCAAATTTATAACCTAACATTATATGTAAAATACAGTACATTAAACATGTTATTTACTTATTTATTTATTTTAAGAAAAAGAAAATTCATTTAAAACTTGTTAAATTTATTGTGCAACATTAAACAATATAGTTAAAATATAAAAATATACATATTATATTAAAAAAATATCATAGATTATTATTTAAGATATATTATTCTGATTTTTTTCAATATATCAAGATATTTTAAATAAGTTGGGTTTGAAAAACAATAAAATAAATCAATCTTTTTTTGAAAAAGAAATCCTATCAATTTTTGATACAATAATATAAAGAAAAATTGCTTAAAGAAAATCAAATTTTCTATGCTATTTAATATTACAAGTTAATTGATAATTATTTAATAAAATTAAAATCTCAAAAATAATATATTGTGCAATATAATTAAAAATTTTTTTTTAAATCCTTAATCAGGTTAGATATGTGTACTTTATTAAACTTTTGCATACTTTACATTATTAAATATTTCACTAAAACTAAATCTCTACCTAATTCACTTATCTCTATTTTAAATTTCTTAAAACTCTAAATGCAACCTTGAAAGTAATTTATCACTTTATTAGTAGTTCAAAGAAAAACCTTTTCAATTACTAACTTCATTGCTTGCAAGTTACTGCCACAGATCACTTTTTGATACTCTGATTGGGCTTATAATTTCAATTACTTTATTCTATATCCCATTCTTTTTATAAGAATCTTTTTAAGACTTTTATCTTCTAGTTTTTCTTTTTCTGATAATTTTGTTAAAAATATAGTTTTTTGACCTGAAAAGATTGGAGATCTTTTTATTATATCTTTTTTGCTAATTTCTTGAGATTGTTTTTATTCTATAATCTTTTTGTATCTTGTGTTTCAAATTCTTTTTTGAACTTGATTATAAACTCTTTTTTACATCTTTATTATCCATTTTCTAGCTTATTTTCTTATATATTTACCATGACATTTTAGATCTACCATTTTTAGAATAAGTTCCTTTCTTATGAAACTAGTACAAAAACTTGAAGTATCTTAACTAGTTATAGAGATCTGTTTCATTAATTTAGAAATCAACTTGTTAAACTCTCTTAGTTCTTTTTTATTATTGATATTCAATCTATTGCTTTTTTTTTCAATATCTTTTTTTTTTTGTAGATGCTTTTTAAAGCTTCTAAGAGTTCTACCTATTTCTTTATTCTATACTTTTTGAGGTTGATTCTTATAGACTAGACATTCTAACAAGTATTCTATTGTTTCTTCCTGTTAACTATATATAATACACTTTTACTTACTTATATAGATTAGATCTTTTTGTAGTCAATTTATATAATATTAATAGTTTATTATTGATTAATTTGATAAGAAAGCTTTTTTATTGAAATTTTTTAAAAAATATATCTCATGTATAACCATCTTTTATTCTTTTTTACACTAAATCTCACATATGGACTTTTTATTTTAAAAATTTATAATCTATTTTTTCTTTATTTGATTTTATTAAGTTTATTGATAAATATTATTTTATTATTCATATTTTTGATAAACTACCTAATTGGATCATCTAAGATCTTATTTTGTCATCTAATTTCTATAATGATCTTATAAAAGTTAAGATCTTTTTATTTGATTAATGGAAGTTTTAAGGCTTATTTAACTAAGAAATCTACTTCTTTATTATAAGAATTATTGAAGTATGCATTAACTTTGGCAAACTTTAGGTTTACTGTTTTTTTCTTTATTAGCTCCACCATTTATATTCATAAAAATTAATTTTTTCCTTTAGCTATCTCTTATATATTCTTTTCATATTCTTTTTTTTATTATTTTTCATTTAATAATGCAAGCCTGGTTATTTATACAAATCTCAACAATACTATTAATAGGAACTACTATAAGTATATTTAAGATTACTATTAATTCAACTTTTGTAGAAGAAGACTAATTATCTACTCTTATTTGAAATTTGTTTTCTCTTCCAGTATTTCTTATCTAGATTTATATAACTTTCATTTTTATTTCTTTGCCATGATTAATAAATAATCCATTGGAATAAAAAATTAACTTTTTTTTTAATTCTAAATTGCATTGAAGTATTTCTATTAACTTATCTAAATATACATCTTTTTCAATATTTTTTCTGATTATCGTTTCTTCCCAAGTTTTCATATTCATATAATCTATTTTGTTATTTTAAAAAAAGTCTTGAAAAGATACTAATATTTATAATTCTTTTTATAATCATATTTTCAAGTATAGCTTTGGGATTTGAAATTTTCAAATTTTCAATTTTCCTAGTAAATATTAGTTTATTAAGATAAGATATGTATAAATTTCTTCTTTTTTCTTTTTATGATACAGCTATTATTTTATATTATTCCTTTAGAGTATCCAGGTATTTTTGCAATTTTGTCTCCTAATTATCATTAATATTATAACAAATAAAGTATTTAATTATTGCTTTTTTGCTTGTTTTAATTTTTTTCAAATTAACTGATCATTTTTGTTATTCCATACTACTTACAACACTAGTTGAAAAATATTTATTCAGCAAAATATCACTTGTATAATATTTATCAAAAAATAAATAATTTGATATATTAATGACATAAATAAATCAGCAATCAATTTTTACCATATAATTTGGCATATAATTTGACATAAATAAATCAGCAATCAATTTATACTATATAATTCAATATTATTTGTCATATTTGTACCATTTTTACTATATATTTTATTAAAATTTTCCTCAAAAAATCATTAAACATTTGTTAAAATTACAATTTTATAAAATTTACACATCTACTGAATTTTAATTATATATTATATTTACAATTTAAAGAAATTACAGCTAAATATTTGTGAGAGTCTTACCAATTTGAGATTTTATATCTAAATAAAATAAATCATTCAAAAATATTATAAATAGAAATTATGTATTCACATCTAATTAGGTAAAATTCAATACTTTACAATTCAACATTCATATCATTTTCAAATCTAAAATAAAATCTATTTTTTGTCAAATTAACTAGCTTATATCACTGAATAAAGGTCAATCAATGTTTAATAACATTATTTGGAAAGTTTACCAAATGTATAAAGAAGAATTGAACTTGTCTCAAATATAAATCAACATTTCTATTATGATTTACGAATCTAGTTAATATAAATGAGCCCTTAATATTTTATGAAAACTTAATAAAATTGAATATTTCACTCTCAATTTGATATCTATCATATTGATTTGCTCTATTCTGAATAATTATTAAATTTTTATTATTTTTCATAAATAGCCTTTGAAAGTCTATAGTTTTATAAGATACCTCATAATATTCAACTAATAGATCTAATATTTCAATAGATACCTCCAAATTTGATTTTTTTAAATATAAGAGTTTATCTGGAAAATATTCAGATCCATTAATTATTGTTTTATAAATATTATATGTAGTGTTTAAAAATTGATATAACTCATCAGCTGAAAACTAATCTAATTCAAAAATTGAACTTCTTTTGATTTTAATTCTATTGAGTATAATTTTGCTTTTAATTTAATTCATTAATAAGTTAACTATTCTTTTTTGATTATATTATAGATTCTCACACCTTCATTCTAGAGTTGTTTTAATCATACATCTTGTCTTTTTGACTTTCAACCTTTAATATATAAATTTTAATTCTTTCATTATATTTTAAATATTTTTTAAAGTCTTCTAGAGCCTATTAAAAATATCATATTAAATGCAGATACAGTATTTTCAATATGATGGTTATATTTATAAATAGTATTATATTTTTTTATAGCCAAGCTAAGAATTTGTAATTGGACTATATATTTTAATATTTTTATCTTGTTAAAAAGTTCTTTTAGTCATAAGGCTTTTTTATATTCTTTATTTGAAGTTATATTTTTAGTTGCAAGTTTGTTAAAAATTATTTTGTATAGTAGTTTTTTAAAAGTTTTCCAAAATCTATTCACTTGAATTTCTCTTTCCTCTTGATTAGATTATTTTTATAACAAGTATTTGAGTATTGTTCTAAACTTATGATCTAGACTTTCTTGATATGCTTACTATTGTAAAAGAGATAATTCCTTTATATCTATTTATTTTTGAGTATTTGAGAAATTTTATTGACTTCATTTCTTGTAAATATATTTTTATTATAAAGCATAATTACAAGTATGAGTAGTCACTTCCTGTAATATTTTTTATCTTTATTGTCAAATCAAAATAAGAAGCAGCTTGCTAGATTATATAATATTCAAATATAATCTATTTTATTACTACTTGTTGAATTTTATCTTGTGAAAGTTTTGTTTCTATCTTTCCATATAACTTGTATATCTATAAATTTTCATTTATCCAGAAAATTGAACAAAGGAATTTCTGGATATCATAATAGTTTAAACATAGTTTTGAAGAAAGATTGTCTATTTTTTGATAAATTTTAAACTATATTGAAGTCTCCTATTACAATTGTAAGATAACTTAATCCATATATTTTTTTGATAAGGCTTGTTAATTTCTTTCATATCTTTTTATTTCTTTTTTTATTCAAAAAGATATAGATTTATATAATACAATTTTTTTTTGTTTTATGAACAGATTAATAGCAACTATATATTCATCATCTTCTTCTACTGATATTACTTTTTTTCCAGATCTTTTTTAATTAAAAGACTAATTCTACTTCAAATAATATCTTATTATTGGTACTATAGAAATGCTTGTAGATTTTTTGGTTATTAAAGACCTATTGTACATTGGTTTAAGTTAATTTTATTTCACATAATCCTAGTATACCTATTTTTTGTTCTTGAATTTTCTCAATAAGTCTCTATTGATTTGTCTTATCTATAATATCTCTAATATTATGTGTATCTATTCTTATCACTTTATTAAAATTATATTCTCTTTATTATTTGTTTTTATTGATTTTTTTAGAGCTCTTTTGTTTAAAAATATTTATCCTTCTTTGTAATTATATTTATTTTTTTTATTATAACTCTCTGTCAGGCTAGTTATGTGTGCTTTATTAAACAATTGTAAGCTTATACATTATATATATATCACTAAAACTAAATCTCTAACTAACTTACTTGTCAAAGTCTTATATTTATCTAGGACTCTAAGTGCAACTTTGGAAGTGATTTATTGCTCCATTAGTAGTTCAGGTGGAAACCCTTTCAATTTTTAATATCACCATTCACAAGTCACTACTGCAGATCACTGCACAATGTTCTAATAAGGATCAAAACCCAACCCCTTTATCATATATTTAATTCCATTTCTTATAATTTCTACAAGGTTTTTGTTTTTACTCTCTTTCACTTCTTCTTTTTGCCTTGTGCTTTTGTGACTAGGATTATCTTGTGGGTTTTGCCTTTTTGCTTCTTGCGCCTTCTTATATTTTGCTCTTCTATTAATTCTTTGTTCTTGTTTCTATTCAATAATCTTTTCATATCTCACGTTCCAGACTTGTTTTCAGATCTGGTTGCAAACTTTCTTTTGTTTTCTACTAATTCTGTACAAAAGTTAAGAGTGCTTAAACTGGTTTGCGAGACTGATTTTATTAGTCTGGAGACCCATTTATCTAATTTGTCTTTTTTTCTTCTATTGTCAACTACTAATTATACCATTTTTTTATCTGCTTCCCTCTTACGTTCTTGATACAACTTGTTAAATTCTTTAAGAAAAGTCTCAGATCCTTTTTCTATGCCACTAGAATTTCAATCTTATGACCAGAGCATTCTAATAAGTGTTCTATTGTTTCTTGATGCTGATTATATGCTATACATCTTGCTTGTTTGTATATATCTGGTCTTCTTATTACTAGCTTGCTTAAGATAGATAGTTCATCATTGGTCAATTTAATCAAGAAATTTTTTCTCTATGAACTTTTGAAGAAGATATCCCATATATTTTCATCTTTTAACCTATTCCATGCCAGATCCCATGAGTAGGTTTGATATTTATGAACTTGGTAATGCTATTTTGTCTCTGTTCTATATTGCTGTGTCCATAATAGAGCTATTGATCTTTTATTAATTTGTTTGATAAACTGTTATATTGGACTGTCTATCACTTCTTCTTATCACATAGTTTCTTTGAATATCTTGCTTAATTTGAGACTCTTCCATTCTATTGCTGGTAGCTTTAATGTCTCTTTGGCCAGATGGTCTGCTTCTTCATTCTATGGATCATTAAAGTGAGCTTTAACCTTGGTCAAAGTTAGTTGAATATGTTTTTTCTTTACAAGATCTAGTATTTTCACCTATAATGATCAATTCTTTTCTTTTAGTCATCTTTTGTATGTCATCTTTGGATCTTCTTTCTCTAGCTTTTACCATTTAAAGATACAAACTTGACTATCTATAAAGATCTCAACAGTACTGTTTATTGGAGTTACTAAAACTATTGTAACCAGTGTCACTAGTTTTGCCCTTGTAGATGAGAACCAGTTTTTGACTCCTATCTGAAATTTACTTTCTTTTCCAGTTCCTTCCATTTGTATCTATGCTGCCCCCATTTTTGCATTCTCGTTCCTATGGTAGATTAAAGATCCATCAGAGTAGAAAGTCAGTTTCTCCTGTGATCTTTGATTGTACTGGAGAATTTCAAGTAGGTGATCTTAATATACTCCTTGCATAACATTGTCTCTGAGTATTTCTTGTTCCCAATTTCCTATTAATACTTGTTTTATTTTTTTAATTTGATTATTTGTTAGATCTTGGGTTTCTGGGACTATACTCTTAATTATTATACTATCTAGTTTCAATAGTAAACAAGGAACTTTTAGTAATTGTGCTTTTCTAGTATTTTTTTGATGGTTTAAGAATGGTATAGTATAAACCAAATCTGATTCTATTTTTATATTACATTTGTTTCTATTTTTATTGTTTAGTGTGCATCCTGCATATTTAATAAGAACTGTTTCTAGACCATCTTCTGTTTTCTGCTAGTTGAAATGATAAATAATCGCAGTACCTTAGCTATTCTCCTGAATCAGTTTTTACTATAATATTTATTGATTCTCTTTCTGGGCAACTATCCAGGTTTTCTTTCATTTATCTTTGCCAGATTAAGGTTTAGTGCATTTTAGTAGTCACTTTTCTTCCTATCCCTTTTTCCAAAGTGTTGTAAGATCTTCTATACTTTCTTTAATTATAGTTCTTTATAGAATATCATACTATTTTGGAATAGGGCCTTTGCTAGTGTGCTAGATAAGTTGAATAATTTTCCACTTTCTGAACTTTGCGAGGTTTTGGTTTAGCAGCTGATCTATGTACATTAATCTGTTATTTCACAAAGATGATATTACCTTTTTATATTCTTCTATTGTTAGGTATTCTTGAATTGAACTATTGCCTTTGGTCCACTCAAAAATATTATTCTACTTCCAATTCTGGAAAGTTGGTCCCAGATCTTTAGTTAACTTTAGAACTTGCAATATAAAATTTCTTTTATTATCAAGTTGACCTAGGGATTCACATGAAATAAGATTGTAAATTTTCAGCACTTAATCTGTACTTGTTTCAATTTGATAATTGTCATAAGCCCTGCTGGACCCTGATCGTTTATTCTATTACAGAATCTGATTATTTGACTTTCTTTTTGGAGCATCTATATATTTTTAAAATTGTATATCTTTGGATGGTGAATCACACTGTTGGGGATGAATTTATATAAGGCTGCTTTGTTTTTGAAGAGCTTACAATATGCTACTGTCAAGTTATTGCATATTTTTTAGAACAATATGCTATGCTGCATTTTAAATTCTATTCTTGGAATCAATACTCTATTTAGTATATAAAGAGCTTGCTTATTGGTTATTTTCTTGTTTTTAAGAACTTTCATAACAATATTGATTTCTTTTAAGATCCTTTCTTTGAGTTCAATTACAGTTTTCTGATTGCCTGTCTATATTCCCAGGAATCTTGTTTACTCTTTTCTGTTTAACTCTCTAGTCACTTCTTTATTAATTCCTATATGAACTTCTTCTAGATAAAGGTTAGGATTATTGATAGTAACTAAAACTGACTTGTTGTTATTGATATGAGAGTCATTTGCTTTGTAAAAGATTCTTGCTATTTCTAGGATCTTTTCCATATCTTCTTTGAACCTTGCTATCCATGTAGTATTATCCATGAAATCTATGGCTGCATGTCTTGATTCTAGCTTCTTAGTGATAGTATTATTTAAATCAAGGTTCTATAAGACTTCCATTTTGTATTCCTGTTTTATGTCTTCTTGGATTTTGCATAGCAAAGGATCATAGAAAATTCTCCATATCAGTGGTGAGATGGTTTCTCCTTGATCTATTTCATCTACTGCCCTTATTAGTTCCGTAAGGTTATTCTCAAATATTACTTTGAACTCTCTATTTTGGAACAGGTTCATTATGATCTTGATAAAACCTTTAAGCACCTTGATCCTTTTTATTACTTTGGTTAGTATTTCCAGGCTAATAGTATCATATACCTTGACTGTGTCTTGAAAAAGTATCCACAACTCTTTTTTATTTTCTCTTGCATCTTCACAAATGTTGTTGAGAATTTGAATAGGTTCTGCTATACTTTTTCCTGGCAATCCTGTGTAGTTAGGACCCTAAGAATATTGTTGATCTTGCAAATGTTTCCCATTCTGGTGATTAGAATTTTGGTAAAACACTTTCTGGTAACTTCCAATAGTACAATTGGTCTTGTATTTGCTAATTTACACTCCTATAGTTTTGATTTAGCTATTGAATATATATAGCTTTGTTTCCAACATACAGGTGTAACTTCTCATCTTAAGAAGATATTTAGTATTTTTCACAGGTATTCTTTTCCTTCTTGACTCAATTTCTTTAGCATTTTATAACTAATCTGGGATTTTTCTGGGACTTTGTTATTTGGAAGTGTATAGAGAGTTTCTTCCAATTCTTTATATATGATTAGTTCTAGAAGATTATCATACCATGTATCTTGAATATATTGCTTGAGATCGTATTTCTTTTTCCATTCTTCAGTAAGATTGGCAAAGTTGGTGTCTCACTTTTTGAAGGCCTCTTAATGATATCTTCTTATTTCTTTTTCAATTTCTTTTTTGTTTATTATTATATATTCCATACTATCCTGGCGAGTCCGTTGCTAATCCGTAGTGCCTCGCATAACCCAGACTTCTCAAGAATATTCACAAATGACACAAAGAAGAGAACGCCTTCTATAATACCATCTTGCTTGACTTTGATTTGATCAAGTACTATTTTGCTTCTTTCTTTGTTTGTTAGCAAGCTTACTATTTTCTTTTAATTGTGTTTGAAATCATTACATTTTAGTTCTAAAGCTAATTTAATTTCCTTCTTACTTTTTTAAATTCTAAGTTTTGACTTATAAACTTGAGCCCTTCTATTGTATCTTGGATATCTTTTTTCAAGGATATCCAAGGAATATTGGAGATATTGTATTAGATACAATGTTTTCTATCGATAATGTAAATCATGGGTAGCATTATATTTTTCAATAGCCACACTGAGCTCCTGCACCTTTATTATTTCTTTTGATACCTCTGCTTTCTTAAAAACTGATTTTAATTGAAGAGCTCTTCTGTACTGCATAAATTCTGAACTGTATTTGTATTATTTCTTCTTATTTGATACCAGTTTTTTGATTTCTAATTTGTTAAAAGCTGCCCTACAAATTAAATCTTCGAAGATTTTCCAGATTTTATTTGTTAATAGTTCTCTTTTATCTTCATCAGGTTTCACATTGAGCATGGACTCTAAGAAAGTTTTGAGTTTATGATTCAGGCTTTTTTGAAATGCTTGCCATTGTTTAGGAGATGTTACTTTTAGATCAATCCGTCATATTTTGAATGTTATGCAGTGATTAATGGACTTGTTTCTTGTAAATAGTTTATAATCATGTAGAATTACTAAAAGCATAGTATAATCACTTTTAGTAATTTCTTTCATGTCTTAATTGTCGAATCATAGGATTGTGTATTTTGCCAAGCTCTGTGATATCCAGATGAAATCTATTCTATTACTGCTTGTAGCATCTTGCCTTATAGAAGTTTAATCTTTCCCTTCCCACATTACCTGTATATCTAAAAAACTCATTCATCCAAAAAGTTAAATAGAGGAATTTCAGGTTACTATGAGGATCTGAAACATGTCCTGAATGAGGATGCTCTATCCTCTGATAGATTGTATGCTGCATTAAAATCACCCTTTAAAATTGTATGAAAGTCTTGCCTATGTTTTTCTCTAATATAGCTTATTAAATTGTCTTGTACTTTCTTGTATTTATATCTATCTAATGGAATATAAATCTATATATTGCAGATTTTGTTCTTCTTTATCAACATGTTAATGGCAATTATATAACTATCTGTCTTCTCTACTGATGCTACTTGTTTTTCAAGATCTTTTCTTATTAGTAGACTTACTCTTGCACCATATAGGATATCTTTATTGGTACTATGAAAGTGTTTGTATTCTTTTTGATTACTGAAAGCCTATTTTGTATTACTATACATTAGCTTGATCTCGCACAATTCTATTATTTCTATGCCTTGCTCACTTATGTCTTCTATAAGGCTATGTTGATTAGTTATATCATTGATACTCCTTATATTGTGTGTACCTATTCTTATTACTCTTTTTTCAATGTCATTTTCCTCATCTCTATTGTTACTTTGCTTTTCTTTTTCTTTCCCTTTTTTGCTCAAAAAGTTAGTTTTTTCACTTTGTAAGAATTTTCCTAGATCCAAATTATTTAATTACAGTATATACTATTATACTCTTTTTGTTGATATTTTTCCTTCTTTGAAATTTCTACTGAGGATAAACCAGGTTTGTTTTTTCTCTTATTACCTTGGACAACTGGTGTGCCTTTTTAGAAGCAATTTGTTCATCTTCTACTGTATCTTATTTGTCTATTAGGAGCTGTTCTACCTTATAGTCTGATTATTCTACTATTTAAATTTTCTAAGTTATTTAAAATATGATATAATGGATCTTCTTCATTTTCTATTTTTGTATTTGACACGTACTTGTCAAAACTATTGTACTGGCTAGGCCTTAGGTTACCAATAGGTTTTCTATTACTTCCTGTGGCTGGGTTCTTAATTCTTTCATTATTTCTTTGTCTTCCACTACTAGTTTGAGTTATATAGAATCTTCTTTGATCTCTTGGAAATGGATCTCTTGGGTATTGCCTTCTTGGAGATCAATAATTTTTACTATAAGAGAAGAAGAAACTGATTGATTCATTGTCAGATAATGAGTCTATAGGTGTTTTATTGTCTATTTCAACTTTTATATCTTGTGCTATGGCTTTTTTTTTTCAATATTATAGGTTTTTTTATTTTCTGTTAATGTATTTTTTATACTTTATGATAGGCGTAGCTCTTGTAAGAAAATATTTATTTACAGACTTTGTTGAGGGCCTCTCTTAATACAAAACATACAACTGTGAAGTTTTGTTTCTTCAGTGTAAAAGAATTTCTTGAAATGTAGCATACTTTTATTTCTATACTATTGAGTGCCCTGATTATCAAACTTGTATAGAACTTGTTTGTGCCTAGTAGTCTTGCAGAGTTTTATTTTTTTCTATTAAAATGTTATTAATCTCTCTATCTGTCAGTTCTTTCCTGGAAAAAATATTTCTAGTAGTTTCTGTTCCTAAAGGTGTCATCCATAATGTTTCTGGATTTGTCTTGAGGTAGCTATGCCACTTGATATAAGCCTTGACCCTTGTTTTTGTTTTGACCTTGTAGATATATATATTTCATACTTCACTATATCTTTTGAAATATTCTTTTATAAGATGTTATAAAGTTTTGTGTGCTATATATATTAGGCTAATATGTCATATATTCTCTTTCTCTTTCTCTTTTTTTGATTGAAAGATCTTCTTGTCTAATATCTCTATATTTTATATTAGATTGGTACCTTTGTTTTCAAGTTGTTATAGACTAAAAGCTTATTCCTTTCTATTTATCTCTTCTAAACATTTGAGAAGATCTTTTTCTTTCTCTAAGTGAAAACTCAACCATTCATTTCCATTGATAAATTCTTTGTGAAGAAGGTTGTGCTTGTTTCATGGCAATTTCAATATGTTACCCAAGTATATCTTGATTTTTTTTTCATTGTCCCCTGGAATATTGGTTGTTATTGCTCCTACTTTGTATTTATCCTTTTTGTTTATGAAATAGGGGTTTAGTATTGAAGTTACTTGCCTATTTCTTGTAGCATAAGAGCTACACTTATTTATATTATGGCCTTAAATTTTGTCTTTAAGAGTTTTGCTTCTATTTCCTTCTATTCTTGACCTTCCATCATTTTTATTTCATTATCTAATATTGATCCATTTTCTATATCAGCAGTGATCTTCATTGGAATGAGTAGTGTTTTTGTTGACTTTTCTTTGATTATGTCCAAGTATTTATCTTCTATATAGGGTTGAAGTAGATTCTTTTTCTTTTCCTTTCCTTTATATCAAAGAAAGTTAATATGTTATATAAGGATTCATTTCTTGTAAAATGTTGTCTTGTCTATTCCTAGGATTTTGACAATAATGCTGTTCAGTATGGTACATGTTTCTGGAGCATCTACTATCATGCCATTGTGATTAGACATATCTTTTTGTTTAGTAATTTGTTGTATAGCCCATAGTTTGCTTGTTTCATCATGCTTTTTTGTCAATTGAACTAGTATATCAATAATATCATCTTTTCTATTATTTACTATCTGAAATATCTGCTTTGATTTATTCATGATAGGGTATATGTGTAGATTGATATTATTGTCATATTGTTGTATTGTATTATGAATAGTTATATAAGTGGATTAATATGTATCCTTAGTGCTATTTTAGTAATTGTTGACAAGCTTTTATATGTAATACTTGTTGTTTTTGTCTATAGTCTTGTTTTTATATATGTCCTAATCTTGTTTTAATTAGGCATGTATAATTTCTCCTTTTTTACTTAGGTTATTTACCTGTTTACACTTTGTTATCTTTTTTACAGACCTCTGACATTCTGTTTATATTAATCACTTTCTATTATAATGATTGTATTTGATAATTTTATTAATTTAAGTCACACTTATTATATTGTTATGTTAGACTTTTGTTGAACTTGTTTTAACAACAGCTTTATACATGTATATGTGTTCATGCTACTCTGGTGATATGTTTTGATGTGTGTGAAGATGGAGTATGTATGTTAGGCTGTTTAGACCTTGGGAAGCTTTGATGTTCTTCTGAGTCTTGAAGAATTTGAGGTTTGCTTGATTTATTGAGCAAACCTATTTGCTTTATGATTTTTTGTAATGTCAAGAAAGGTGTCAACCTGTACTGGCCTGGTTGCAAGCTCTGTGAAGTTAATATTGGCTCCCCTTTTCTGACTGTGAATCAGTTTATGTTAACCTATTTCTTTCTTTTTTAGCAAAGAGAATATAGTTAAGATTATACTTTATATTGTGTTTTCCTCAGTGAATACTAGACTAGAGCTATACATGAAGTGTTGTTTTCAGTACTAAGATGTCTACTGTGTGTTAATGTTATTGTAAGAGAGTATGTGTCTTGAGTTATGTGTGTTGTTTCTTTCTTGGGTATATTACCTAAAAAGAAAATTTTTAAGGATCTGAGGAATTTTTTTTGTAATTATATCTAAATTATTATTATATTCTATTATATTATTATATTTATTTTATTATTTTTAATCCTTGTTTATTGTGGTTGTTAAGAAGAGACTGGACTCTTGTTTCTTATAATTTTTATGAATAATTAGTATATTCTTAGGAGCAGTTTACTCCTTTATTATTATATTTAGGTCTTTTGAAAATTAATTGTTCTTTCAATCTATCTATTCTATTGTTTAATTTCTCAAGATTTGCTAGAATACAATTTAGAGAATCTTGTGAAACTTTTATTTCTGATTAATAATGGGTCCCTAAAGTATTTAGTATATAAAATTTTGCAGATCACTTATGTTTCTTTTTGAGGGACAAAATTCATAACTCTTTACTTTAATAGGAACAAAAGTCAAAAAATACTATAAATCAATGATTTGAATAATGAAAAACAATTGTGAGTAGTTTTTTTATAGTTATTAATTTAAAAATTTTAATGTTTTCTAATGAGGAACATTTGATTTTTATCTCTGCCTCCCTTTTTAGGGACCTATCTGTACTTCTAATTCTGACTTATCTTTTGCATTTCTATTGTAACTATATCTTTGATTTATCAGTTCACTATTGCTTTCTATTATAGTATATCTACTAGATTTGTTGATTTCTTGTTTTATTCTCCTATTATAGTAATATCTAGTTTGTCTTTAATTTGTTTAACTCTAATTTTCATTAGAGATAGAGATGAATTTTACAAATTTAATATCTAATAGTATATCTAAAACTAAATTTTATCTATTTTTATTTTTCTATATTTATATCTTGTATCTGAACTTTTAATTACTTTTTAAATTTTTTCTTTTTTGAGTTAATAGAATATTTGATACTCCAAAAAATATATAATCCTTATAAGAAAATATATTGCTTGTATATATTATTTCTATATTCTTTAGTCACAAAACAGAATATTATAAAGTTCTATTTCTAAATATAAAGGAATTTTTAGGTAAGTAGTATGCTTTAGTTTGAGTACTATTTAATACTCTAACTATTAGACTAGTATATATTTTATTTGCATCTAGAAGTTTTATTGAGTTATAGTTTCTTTCAATCAGAATATTATTGATTTTCTTGTTATTTAATTCTAATTTTAGGAATATGACTCTTGATATTTCTATATTAATTGGAGTCATCCATTTTGTTTTTAAATCGAGGTTAATATATTTATATTATTTGGTATATATCTTAACTTTAGATTTGATGTTTACCTTATAGATATGAATGTTTTGAACCTCTTCATATTTTTTTAGATATTCAGCTATATAGTATTTGCTAACTTTTTGATTCATATCAATCAAACAGATATATTAAATAGAAGTATCTTCTTCAGTATTGGTTTCTTGAAAGATTTTTTTATCTAGATCTCTTTTAGTTTTATATATATTATCCATGGCTTATGAAGTTATTTACTGAATAATAAAGTTGTCTTCTTTTCAATTTTTTTCTCTATATATTTTAAAACATATTCTGCTTCCTGTATCCAAAAAATTGGCCATTTATTTCCATTAATGAATTTTTTTTAAAAAAAAGTTTCTCTTTTTTTGTAATAATTTTAGTATAATGTTTAAATAAGCCTTGATTTTCTTTTCAGACTCCTTTAAAATATTAGCTATTATTGCTTCAAGTTTATAGTTTCTTTTTTTTTTTTTATAAAATATAGATTTATTAATAGAACTAGTTCCCTATTTCTAGTAGTGTATAAGCTATGTTCACTTATATAGTGGTTTTGGTTTTTTTTTGAAGCCTTAGGAAATCTAACTCTTCTTGTTCTTGAGCATATATTATTTAATTTTATTATTATTGTTTATTTATTGTTCATTTGTTCAATAATTTCTATTAATTAATATCTGGATTTGTGTAATTCTTCTGGATTTGTATAATTCTTCTGAATTATTGATAATTTTCAAAAACTTATCTTCTATATAGGACTGAAGAAGGTCTTTTTTATTATCTTTTTCAAGTTGTCAAAGATATATTAAATATCAAGTTAAGATCTATTTTTTATAAAAGATTGTTTTATTAATTTCAAGTATCTTGATAATAATACTATCTAAGACTATACTATATATATTTCAAGTAATGTAGCTATTTTTTTATTAAATTTGATTCTTCTTTATTATTGTAGTTGTTGAAAGACTTATAGTTTTGAATGCTAATTATATTTTTGTAAAAGTTTAACTAAGGTATTAACCATATTCTCTTCTCTTTGTTTACTATTTAAAGTATACATTGGGTTCTGTTTATATTTGCTACTTTATTATTTATTATGTATTTATCATTGAATCTACTATTTTAATAGATTTACTTTTGTTTACTTGTTTACCAAATATATTGTTTTAATTTTAAACTTTTTTAAGTTTATCTGCTGTTATTATATTTTAATTGATCAATATAAAGTAAATACATATTTATTGGTTGTTTATTTGTTTGTTGTTTGGTATTGATCTGTTGTTTATTAGTTTGTTAATCTATATGGGATAACTAGTTGTATGGGGTACAACTTTATTAATGAGTTTTAGGCATGTGTTATATTTATTGTATTAAGAGATGTATTATATAAATATTGCTTTTGTTTAAGTATGATACAAAAACATATATGTGTTTTGCATTACATATCAATTGTTTATATATTGCAACTGTATTGCTATTTATGTTATTTAACTGTTGCTCTTAAGTTCTTGATATCCTTTTGAGTCTTTGTAACTTTTGAGTTTCAAATATTTTACAAGTTAAAACTATTATATTGTGAGGATTCTTTTTAATGTTTAGAAAGGTATTAATTTGCACTGGTCTGATTAGGAACTGGAAAAGTTGATATTGGGTTCCTTTACCTTACTATAATTTAGATTTTCTTTCTTGTTTTTTTTCTTTTTAAAGATTTTAGTAGAGTATAATACTATTATAATAAGTATATACTTTTTATTCATTAACTTATTTATTGGGTCGTGTATGTGTTTTTTGAGAAGGGTTATGTAGTTATTAACTTTTATTAATATTAATAAGTTGGGTTTAGTATGTCTTATTCTTTTTCTAAAAATTATCAAAAAAAATTTTTTTAAGAAAAAAAAGGATCAGTAAAAAGAGTTTTTTTTATTTTGCAATATAATTAATAAAATATATAAAATAAAAGTATAAAAAAATTTTAAAATCCTTTGTTAATTTACTTTTGTATACTTTATTAAATATTTATAAACTATTTATAATTTATATATTGCTAAAACTTATTCTCTAATCAACTTATTTGTATTAGTTAATAAACTTTAAATACAAGTTCAAAAGTAATTTTTTATTTTATTAATAGTTTAAAGTAAATATTTATCTAGCTACTAATATTATTATTTGCAAATTACTATTGTAAAAATAATATAAAATAATTATATTTATATTGTTATCAAATTTATATTTGACCAGTATATCCAAATAGAATTAATTTCTTTTAAAAGAATAATTTTCAAAGAATAGATTTATCAAGAATCTTTTAAATAGTATTACATAGTGTTTTATAAGAAATATAGTTCAATTAGAATCCAAGTTTATTAATAAATCAAAAAAACTTAACCAATTTTTTTAATTCTAAAATCAAAAGAAAACATTCAATCTTCAAAAAATTAAATGAAGTTATTATACAAACTTATTTTACTTTTGAGTAAATTATAACTGCTTATATACTTGTAAAAATAAATCACTTGAACTTTCTAAATCTTCTGAATCTCCTGAGTTTTCTAGATCTCAAAGGAAATCTATTAGTTAAATACTATAAAGTTTCTTATAAAACTATAGACTTTTGAAGACTATTTATGAAAGATAATAAAAACTTGATAATTATTTAGAATAGAGTAAATCAATATAGTAGATGTTAAATTGATAATAAAATATTCAATTTTATTATATTCTCATAAAATATTAAAGACTTATTTATATTAGTTCAATTCATAAATCATGATAGAAGTATCAATTTATATTCAGAACAAATTCATTTCTTCTTTACATATTTAATAAACTTTTCAAATAATATTATTAAATATTAATTGGCTTTTATTCAATAGTACAAACCAGTTAATTTGACAGAAAATGGATTTTATTTTGAATTTAAAAATAATATGAATATTGAATTGTGAAGTACCAAATTTTATCCAATTAGATGTGAATACATAATTCCTATTTATAATATTTTTGATTTATTTATTCAATTAGATATAGATTCTCAAACTGATAAGACTTTTGTAAATATTTAGTTATAATTCCTTTAAATTATAAATATAATATATAATTAAAAATTCAACAAATATATGAATTTTGATTTTTTTTTTTTAACCCGTGGTCAAGCCAGCACTGTGTATTTATTAATCAATATGAAAACTCATAGAGATACATAGGGCAATTGCATCATGCTAAACTAAAAACTTGTACTGACACACTTGTCAATGGCTTTCAATTCTTAAATGAGCTTTAGCCTCTAAGTGCAATCTTGGGGACAATATTTTACTCTGAAATAAGTTTTGGGTAAAGACCCTTCTAACTTACCCATCATTGCCAGCAGGTTGTCACTGCTTATTATCCTTCAAGAAACTGATTTTGAGAAACTACAAAAAGGAACGGGAAAAAGAAAAGGAAAGGGAATATCTAAAAATGCATAATTGTATTATATAAAAATGAAAAAAGAAAAAGAAAAATAAAAGTGCTTCATGTCCTCCAAAGAATCTCTACTAGAAACCTCTTCTCATTAGGAATCGACCCTTCTGGGATATCTTTCTTCTTTCTGACTGTCTGAGGAACTTATCTATCCATGCTCTTGATTATTTTCTTATGACTGTTTGAGGTACTTATCGCCTACTTGGATCCAATGTCTTGTTCAATACTTCCTTTCTTTTGGTCTTGATTTTATATCCACCCACGCAGAAGTAAATAGCTAATGGTGGACTCCAGATTCTTATATAACTTTTCAATCTTATTGTGTAACTTCCAATATCTTTCAGCAGCCACACCTAGTTAAAAGAATTTTACTGATATATATCTTCCATTACCCCAAAAGTCAGATTCTCCAACAATCTTTTTGCCTTGTAATGATGGAAGAGTTGCAAAAAGTATAGAGATCCTCATCGATTATGATATCATTATATAACATCTGTAGAAATGCATTCTCAATATTAGAGAAGGGCTATGTTTTACATTTTTCTACTTTTCAGTCTTACAGCCTGACCAGAATAAGGAAATAACCTCCTTCTTGTACTTTGCCTAACCAGAATTATAAGAAATTGAAGGCTTCGACTTGAATAAATAACTACCTTTTCACCACCTAGGGAATTTAGTTCCTATCTTAATGGCCTCATGATTTCTTTGCTTCAGTTAAACTTTATTTGGAAGAGTGGAGGAGTTTATATTCATAATTTCTCTTTTAATCACCAATGACATCATCGGAACATGTAAGATGACCAATAGGAGCTTGTTTACATTTAGCTACTAATGTGTTTCGTATCAACCAATCAGAAGCCAGGTGATGTTGTGCTACCAAAAATTCAAGGTCAAACTGAAATAAGCAAAATTCCTCAAGAAAACTGTGAAAACTAGTAAGCACTTTAAGAGAGTATAAGATAGTATGTGAGAAGGTGAAAAATAATCCTTCTCCTACAAACAGAATCTCTATTTTTTGTCACTTTTAGCTTCAAGTTGTTTTAATGAAAGTATAAAGACTTTATTAGCAAGAAAATATAAAACTCTTGCAAACATCTTTTTTGTATGTGGTCAGAGAATCAGCGGAAAGAGTTTTTACAAATATATGAATTTTGATAAATATCTAACAATTTTTTAAAAAATTTTAATGAAATATATAATAAAAATAGTATAAATTATATGACAAATAATATTAAATTATATAATAGAAATTGATTGGTAATTTATTTATATCAAATTATATAGTAAAAATTGATTGATGATTTATTTATATTATTAATATACTAAATTATTTATTTTTTTAACAAATATTATATAAGTGTCATTATATTGAATAAATATTTTTTAACTAATATTATATAAATAATTTTGAATTAATATAATACTTGTTTTAAAAAATTTTAATAAAAATCGATTTACAATAAGTTAATTATAAAAAATTTTATTTATATCTTTAAAATTAATTTTGAATTTTAAATTAATATTTTTATAATTAATTAATATTTTTATAAAATTATATTTTTAAAAAATTATAAAAAAATATCTTATATTTAAAATATATTATTATTATTATTATTATTATTTTAGACTTGTGTGAATCAAGTGTAGTGAATGTACTTTTAAGCCACTATCTATAAGAAACTAGTTCAATTCTATATGAGAATATTGCAATTTAGATTATATTATACAAAGTTGTATACTTATTAATAAATATGAGTTTTTAAAGAGAAAACAATAATAAAAAACAAATGTTTCTTACTAGAAAACTTTAAAATTTTTAAATTAATAACTTTAAAAAAACTATTTAAAATAGTTTTCTATTATTAAAATATTTAATTTATAATATTTCTAAATTTTGTTTCTATTAAAGCAAAAAGCTATAAATTTTGTTTTTCAAAAAAGAAAATAAGTGATTTGCAAAATTTTATATACTAAATACTTTAATGCCCTATCATTATTTATCAGTTATATATTTATTGATATATAATCAACTAAAAAAACTATATTGTTTAATTATGGTCTAACAAATAATATTATATAACCTTAATTGATTTTAGTATTAAGAAAATCTATAGTATTTCATCTTCTAAAATATATGAGATAACAAAAAAAGTTAGAAAAAATTTTAATTGATTCAAGTTCTTAATAAATATATAAGGAAATTTATCTCTTATTAAAACTAAGTCCTATAAAAGATAAGAAAGACTTTGGTTATTTATATCTGTTGAAAACATACTGTACTAGATATAATAAAATTAATAGAAGATTATCTTAATTATGAAACTAATAGTTATCAAAGAGAACAACTATTTTAAAAACTAATAGTTAATATTAGTGCTCTATTAAGAATTATAAAAAAAAATCCTATAGATTAATTTACAAGAGTAATTAAAATAAGACAGTATAATACTTTATATTATTTAATAATATAATATTATTGAATTACTTAAATATTAAAATATAATTATAAAACTATATACATTAAGAAAATAACTAGCCTTATGAAAAAAAAAAACTCTTTTCACTGATCCTCCTTTTTTTTCAAAAATTTTCTTTTTTGGTAATTTTCTTGGAAAAAGTAACCCAGTTCAAACATACAAGAAAAACAATATATCCTTTGAACCAAGCTACCAAGCACTTTCAATACACATACAACAAGTTATCTAGAAACATCAAGGAAAGAGGTATACATTGCTTTACTAACTTTTTACTTCTTTTTCTAAACAATTTTTTAGAAGAAAAAAACTAGACCTGCAAACTAATTCACAGTCAGAAAAAGGAAGCCAATATCAACTTCACACAGCTCACAGCCAGGCCAGTGCAGGTTAACATCTTTCTTGACACTGTAAGGAACTCAAAAAGCAACTAAGCCCACTTGATAAATCAAGTTGTTCCAGTTACTCAAAAGTTCAGAAGGATATCAAAGCTCCCTAAAGACAAGATAGTCTAAATGTACATACACATATAAACAACATACCTATTCCTTTTCTTGGCATGCAAACATGAACATATAAAAACTAGACAAGCAAAACAAGTATATATGTAAAAGTGACAAGCAAAATATGCACATATATGTACAACTTGTTATCTAAACAAGTTGATCGATACTCCACACAAGTATGACAACAACTCTCAAAAATAGGATAGGATTGTCAATATAAACAAATAAATACATCAAAACAATAAACAAAGTTTTTCTGTATTATCTAATTAAATATATAAACAACAACAATCTCAGAAAGGTTTATCCGTGACCTAAAAATAGATTATCAATAGATACAAAAAAGCATTCATGTGATCTATCAATAAATTCGAGCCAGTAAACATGAATAGAGTATAACATATATTATAAATAGTCAATAAGAGAGAAGAGAATATAGTAAATACTCTAGTTAATCTCTCAAGAAAACATGATGAGCACTCTATCCTATGGGCCTCACAACAACTACTACAATTAAGAAATAGTGAACCTAATGGATCAATAGTATCATCACCAGAATCCTATAACATTTTAAGATGAGAAGCTATATCTGCATGTTAGAAACAAAGTCACATATATCCAATAGCTAAACCAAAACTATGGGGATGTAAATTAGCAAATACAAGACTAATCGTACTACTGGAAGTTATCAGAAAGTGCTTCATCAAAATTCTAACCATCAGAATGAGAAATATTTGCAAGATCAACAATATTCTTAAGGGTCCTAACCATACAGGATTGCTAGAAGAGAGCATAGCAGAACCTATTCAAATTCTTAACAACATCTGTGAAGATACAAGAGAAAATAAAAAAGAGTTGTGAATACTCTTTCAAGATACAGCCAAGGCATATGATACCATTAGCCTGGAAATGCTAATCAAGGTAATGGAAAAGATCAAGGTGCCCAAAGGTTTTATCTAAATCATGATGAGCCTGTTCTAAAATAGAGAGTTCAAAGTAATATTTGAGAATGATCTTATAGAACTATTAAGGGCAGGAGATGGAATAGACCAAGGAAAAACCATCTCATCACTGATGTGAAGAATTTTCTATAACCCTTTGCTATGCAAAATCCAAGAAAACATAGAACAGGGATACAAAATGAAAGTTTCATGGAACCTTGATCTAAATAATACCACCACTAAGAAGCTAGAATCAAGACATACAGCCATAGCTTTCATGAATAATGCCACATGTATAGCAAGGTCCAAAGAAGATATGGAAAAGATCCTAGAAATAAATATCTAATTGTACCCTGTTATACTCTTTTTGTTGATGTTTGCCCTTCTTTGAAGTTTCTACTGGGGATAAACCGGGCTTGCTTTCCCTCTTATTATCTTGAACAACTGGTGTGCCTTTAGAAGCAGTTTGCTCCTCTATTACTTAATCTTGATCTTCTGATGGTTGTTTGTCTCTCTAAAGTATCTATTCTGGCATGTAGTCTTTCAAGATTGGCTAAAATACTTTTAAAGGGATCTTGAGAGCTTTCTATTTCAGGTCTCTCCTTATTTTCAAGAAAATTATGTCTATTGCTTTGATGATTTCTAATTGGTTCTCTATTGCTTCCTATTGTAGGATATTCTCTTCTTTTGTTCTTTCCTTGTTCTATTCTATTGTTACTTTTATATCTGGTTCGTCTTTGGTTTCTGAAGTTATGATAGTTTGGTAAAGTGAAAATAGAATCTGTTGATTCACTATCTGATTGAGTGTCCAATGTTGATTCATTATCTACTTCTATTCTTCTTGGCCTAAATGTTGTATTTCTATTTTGGAAGTATATTTGATACTCCAAGAGAGACGATGTCCTTGCAAGAAAATATGTTGTTTGCATGCTTTATCTCTTTCTTTTTTTGTTTTAAAGCAGACTACTGTAAAGTTACGCTTCTTGAGTATATAGGGATCTTTGGGTGTATAGCATGCCTTGGCTTGTGCACCATTCAATGCTCTGGCTATCAGGCTAGTATAAGTTTTGTCAGTACCCAAGAGTTTTGTTGAATTGTTATTTCTTCTAATTAATATCTAGTTGATTTTATTATTGCTAAGCTCAAACTTGAAGAATATAGCTCTTGACATTTCTGTACTGATTAGAGTTATCCAGATTGCTTTAGGATTTAAACTGAGATATTTGTGCCATTTGATATAAGCCTTCACTCGTAGTTTTGTGTTTACCTCATAGATATGAATATTTGAACTTCTCCATATCTTTTTAGATATGTTTTTATAATATTCTTATTGACTTTTTGATCCACATCTATCAGATATATATGCCAGATTTCAGTATCCTTCTTGGTTTTAGGGTCTTGAAAGACTTTTTTATCTAAGTTTTTTTTTGTTTTCTGTTTCTTGAGAGTAGCCTGAGACATTATATGTTGAATCGCAAAGTTTCTTCTTTTTGATTAACTTCTTCTATACATCTTGTAATATCTTCTTCTTCTTGTACCCAAAAGACTAACCACTCATTTCCATTAATAAATTCTTTTTTCAATAGGCTTCTTTTTTCTTGTGGAAGTTTGAGAATGTTGCCTAAGTAT
>CAJVPT010000306.1:0-33165 GCA_910592055.1 Acaulospora colombiana
AAGTTAGATTAATTTAAACATATTTAATTTAATTTAGTTAAATTAAAGCAGCTATAGTGGAACATGCTTTGAAACAGTTTCAAAATGTACCAAATCAGTTTCAAGTTGTTTTTGCATTGAATCTAAATCAGATTCAATTTCGATTCAGATTTGGATTCAGATTCAGATTCAGATTCAGATTCAGATTGGATTGAATCAAATCAAATTCAGATTCAAATCAAATCGAATCAAACTGTTAAGGTTTCAAATCAGATCAGATCAGTTTAAAACAAATCGGATCCATATCCGATTTGTATTTATAAAAATCAGATCAGATCGAATCTAGTTAAAATCCGATCTGATTCGATCTGTTGTGATTACTAGTTGTATTAAGTTGTATTTCAACTATGTTACTTCAAGAAGAAGTTAATGCCTCTGATCCCTGGCTTTTTTGTAATGAATGTTTCATACCCTGTTATTATTGATTTTCTTGTAGTATTATTTCTTGTTGTGTAATTGTATTGGATGTGTTATTGTTGATTTGTTGGTTAGTATTAAAAATAATAGTTGCCATTGATTGTGTAGACTTCTTTGCTATTGTCATGATGAGTTTCTTTACATATGATTGGGTTCTAATCAGGTTCAATTCTTTGTCAGCTTTTTTGTCATATCTTAAGATATATTCCGTTATTGTGAAAGGGTTGTTGAAAGCTTTGAGATTTCTGTTATGACTTGTTATCTTTCTTTGCCTTTTATCTTAAAAGCTTTCAAAAAAGAAAAATTTTAAGGATCTGATTAGTTATGGGAAAAAGTTTTTTTTTTTTTGTAATTTAATATTTAAAAATAAAATTTTAAAAAATTTTTAATTATTATAGCTAACCTCAAAGTTTTCAATAATTATTGTATAATTTTAAGATAAAGTATTTATAAGTAAACAAGTAAAAATAGAAAAAGAAAACAAAAATCTTAAAGCTCTAGTAAGAAAAAGGTTTTATTCAAAAAAATAAAAGTAAAAATATTTAACAAAAACAATAAGATATTAAGTCTGAATACTCTTTGCTACAAATTTTAATTTTTAACTTCAACTCTCTGACTCTTGTTTAAATAAAACTTTTGAAGAATAACTGTTCTATCTTTTTCTTTAATTAATAAATTTCTTTTTAAAGATTAACTTGTAATTACTCACAATAACATATTTATTTATTTAAATATTTGACCCTTTTCTATAAGGTAATAATAATTGCTTACAAAAAATCTATTCTTTTTGAGTAAATAAGTCTTTATGTCTTAATAATTCTAGTTTTTCTAGATACAGTATATTGAAAAAATATATATAAGGAATATTAACAAATCAAGAAAAATTACCATATTAAATAGAAAAATATAAATTATTGTATTATTTCAAAAATTATATAAGAAACCTTACTATCTATTAGTTCATATTAAAAAGAATTACTATATTTATACAAAAATTACTATAACTACTATTTAGAATCTAATTTTAAAAGATTTTTTAATCACAATTTTTATTTATTTTTTTATTTTTTTATTTTTTTTTAATAAACTTATGCCTAACATTATCGATTTTCAAATTGCATATGTATATTATATAGAGCGCAAGTACATGGATATATATTTGGGATCGATAAAGATAATAATAAGCTAAAGCTATTCCTAAAACTACTTGAAGGCTTATTGCTCTTTCTTTTATCAAAGAAAAATTAGCATCCCTAGAGCATGCTAGTGTTATAAAATAAAAATATAAGAAAATAAAAGAAAAATAAAATTAAGCAGTTATATGTAATATATCAGTTCTATTTTTTTATACATACCTATCTTGTTCTAATTTCCCTATAGGAGGATCTGAAGAGAGAAACTTTACTAAATCTTTACGAAGATAAGATAGAGATCAATAAGGATAACTTTATAGTTTTAAGACTTGTGGGAAATAAGTAATCAGGAAGACCTAGGTAATATATTGGTATCTACATAAGTGACTTGAAAATCTTCCAGTATATTATCAATTAAATCTATTCCTATCTAAATATGGATATACTTACCTATCTATAGATCTTATTTCAGATTTAGTTCCTTATAAGAAAGATAACACCTAGCCTTGTAGTCAATATACCCTACTAGTGGCTATTAATATTAATGATTAACAAGGATCTTTTAGACATTCTGACCAGCTCACACATTTCTGTTAATATTTTTTAACTCAAGTTTCAATTGGTGTAGTAATGTTAGTCTTCTAGCTTAAAATTTTTTGAAAATAGAACAAAAACTTTCTAGGTTGCTTTGTGTATGGACTTTACTACTAAGTATTCCTGAAAGTTTTATGCTTTTTCTAGTTTGAACTTTTTCAAGTAGTAGAGGTTGAAACCTACCAGATATACAATTAGGATATACTGTAGATAGCTTTGACTTGAAAAAAAGGTCAATCAAGCATCTTGTGACCTTTACCATGGTCAGATAAATTCTTTCTTGTATTCAATAATTATCAGTGACATGTTCTGTATCTATCTAGATCAGCACATATGACTTATGATAGATCCAGGTTCTTATAGAATTGAGAAAATGTATTCAGACACATGAAATGATTAATAAGAGCTTGTTTATCAATCTTATTCAACATGTTTTATATCAGCCAATCAGAATCAGTAAGATCTGTATTACTTAAAATTTTAGAATCAAGCTGGAGTAGATAAAATTTCCTAGAAAGCCATAAAAAAAGTAGCTCTTAGAGGTCACAATATTAATCAAAAGGTAAAAAAATAAGTCCTTTAATTGGAACAAAATCTCTGTTGTCTCTCCACTATAGTTGAGAGGTAATAGGTACTTCATTGTTAGTTCTTTTTCCTTTAGAAACTTTTTTGCGATAGATAGTAAAGATGGAAGCTGAACTTTGCAGGCCACAAGAGTATAGTTTGTTCAAAAGAGATTATAAATAAGATATAGAAAAAGTAAGAGAGTTTTAAAAAAACTCTTTAAGTTGATTTAAGAAAAATGGTAAGATTCTTTTAGCAAATAAGCATCAAAACTTCTTGTAAACATCTTTTTTATATATAGTCAAAGATCAGTAGAAAGAGTGTTGCATAATTATAAATAATCACAATTTTTAAATTTATACAAGTAATTTTTTTTTAAAGTCCAACTGATAGGATGAAACTTTATTGAGATATAAGTAGTACATTTTTTAGATTATATAAGCAATTCATATAACCTTTTTTAGCTATCTATTCCTAGCCAAGTATGTCAATTTTATTACATAGTGGTATTATTTTTTGTCAGTTATCCTACTTTGCTTGGACATATGATATTCCAAAAATCTACTATCAGACTCTTATTTTTATCAAAGGGCTTGAATATATTTCATTAATCTGAACTTCTGTGCAATTTTTTTCTCTAGATGGTGTGGGTCTCAGGGTTGATTTTTATTATATTTAGGCTTCAACAGGTTTATAAAACTTCTAATAACACATATCTCCAATCATGTTCTTGATATCACAGTGATCCAATAATATGGGCAGCATATAGCATTCCATTATCTCATTTTTAACCACTCTTGCAAGCTAGCCTACCAAAGTTTTTTTTTATTAAACAAGATTTAGTCTTTTCCAAATAAGTCTAACCTGATGGTTCCCAATGTGACACTAATACTTATCATCAGCCTCCATAATAGCTATCCCTTTTGATAGCCATTGATTTAATAATCAAGATGATTTTCCATTAATTATATTATGGCCCATTATATTTTTTATAAATACAAGCGACTGAAGTCTTCCTTATCTTCCATAGGGTGTAATTTTAACAAGAGATAGATTTCCTTCTCATATTCATTAAGAGACTTGAACCAATGAGATTTTCTTGACTTGTTTTAAAGTTTGCGCATATTTCAAAAGCAAGATTTTACAAAGTTTCTTTAGTAATAAAACTGGCCAAGGTCATGTAATCTAATTATATTGTGGTTGGATAGTGTATATTCTATAAGTCATATTGTATATTAGTGTACATATAATAGTAAGCATACATTTTATGCAATGTGATCTATATTGTGAAAACTGTTCTGGGGTAGGATTGAACCAGTAATTCATAAATAGTGACCTAGGAGCACATCCACTATGCTATTGATCCACAGATAATGATGGGTCCCTAAAATATTTAACATATAAAATTTTACAGATTCCTTATGTCTCTTTTTGAGGAACAAAATTCATAGTTCTTTACTTTAATAGGAACAAAAGTCAGGAAATACTATAAATCAATGATTTGGATAATGGAAAACAATTGCAGGTAGTTTTTTAATAGTTATTAATTTAAAAATTTTTATATTTTCTAGTGAAGAACATTTTACTTTTATTCCTGCCTTCCCCTTTAGGGATCCATTTTTACCCACAGGTCACAAGTAATTCTAATATTTTATAATTTTTTTTAATTTATTAATAATTAAGTCTTGCAAATATATATATATACAATGTGCTATTTTTAAATAGGACAGTATATAGCAGAAGTCCAAGCCAAGATATAAGATATCTCATTATTTACAAAAACAAAGTTAATAGTCATCTTAACAGTAAAAAGTATTATAGGAATTAACAAAAATATTACTATTTTGATAAATAGTCAATTAATGATTAATACTTTCAAAGATATCTTTAATCAAAAAAATTATCATGGAAGAATAAACAAATTAAACTAAATTCTTATCAATACTATTATCAATTTAATAAACATTAAAGGACTTGTGATAAACTAAAAAAAAGTGAAAAGTTACTTGAGTATTCTAGATAATAAAAAGATATATTAATTGACCTTAATGAATCTTACTGACAAATTAAAACATAGAATAATAGTATATGCATGAGCAACTATATGTACAAGAATGCTCACAAGATGAAATCAAAAACATTATAATATTTCAATAAAGTCCTTAAAAAAACAAATACTAAAAAATAAATGAAAAAATAAATGATAAACATTACAAAAAAATCAAGACTGGCTAAATAAGTAAAAATTCAAAAAAATATACTGACCTTTGATCTTTGAGTTATTGATATCCACAAAGATCATATCAAAACTAACAAAAATAGAAAATCACATGGACTGTTTCTTCAGAATTAAAATATGAATGGAAGAACTATCAATCATGGATAGATTGAATGAGAGAAGACCAGTTATCTATCAAAACAACAAATGCAAAATTTGTAACTACTACAAAAAAACAAATAACTATATCTTTTAATGTGGTTTGGTAAAAACAAGACTTTAGGAAGAATATATTTAAGCTTTTATAGAGAAAAGTGCAATAAAAGCTAAAGACAGACAAATCAAATGACTTCAAAACAAATAGAAGAAAATACAATTAATATAGAAATATAAAGAATCCACTAAATTATGGTACAAGATAGAATGAAAAGATATAATTAGAGGAACTGTTATATACAAAATAATTCAAATAGCTGAAACAATAATGAAAGATAAAACAAAAGCACTGAAAGCAATTAGAATAACTATTCACAAATTTTGACATATGAAACAAAATATATGAAGACTTAGATATGATATTACAGTTAATTGGGAAAAAAGTCAAGATATAAATAAAAGACTCAAATATCAAAAAAAATAAATCAAGATCAAAACAGAAAAGCAAAACACAGTAATACAAAACTCAGACTTATCAATCATACAAATTATTAAAAGCTTTGAAACAGACTTAGAACCTGAATGGGTATAAATAGATCCAAAAAAATATCTAAAGAAAATGTTTGAAGAAATATATATAGAATTAACAAATATTATTGCAGAAAACATCTTAAATATTGATTATTTTCTTTTCTTTTTCTTTTTTATTAATATTAGTACTAATAGAGTTCTGATATACTAGTACCTATAAAGATAGATTGCAGCAAGTCATAGAATTTCTAGTTATAGAATACTGAGTTATAGTGTTTTTTTTCTTTCATAAATATATAGACTTGCAATTGAATTTGTATATATAAGTCTATATTAATGAATAAATAAAAACTTAATGGCAAGGCTTTACTAATTAAAATATAAAAAAAAAAAATTATATACAATATACTATCTACCTGAAAAATAGAATTCTCTTCTTGGTCTATATGTATATACTATCTAAAAAAATTATTGAAAAGAATTAATAATTTATTATAATAATTTTATTTAAATAAATACCTAATAAAATATTATTTTATTAAATATTGCTATATACAGTATATGATCTCTTTAAAAGATTTGATATTAAATGAATTTGAAGAACAAAGTATATAACTTTTATTATAATTATTAAATTAAAAATTTTTAAATATTAACTTCTTGTAAATTCTTGATTTATTTTATTTTTTTTTTTTTAACGGGCTCATGTCTAACTTTATTGAATCCCAAATTACAAGTTTATATTGCACAAAGCAAGAATACATGGATATATATTCGGGAAAGATAATGATAATGATAAGCTAAAGTTATTCTAAAGCTACTTCAAGGCTTATTGCCCTTTCTTTTTCCAAAGAAAAATCAGTATTCCTAAAGCGTGCTGGTGTTATAAATGAAAATAAAAGAAATAAAAGAAAAATTGGATAGTCATGTGAAATGTATCAGTCTTGTTTCTTGGTACATGCCTGTCTTGTTCAAATTCCTCTCGTAAAAAGGTCTGGAAAAAAACTTCTACTGAATTTTTTATGGAAATAAGGTAGAGGCCAAAGAGAAGACTGTACAGTTTTAAGGCTTATGGGGAGGAAGTAGCCAAGAAGGTCCAGGTGATATATTGGTATCCACAGGATTGACTTGAAAGTCTTTCAGTATATCATTAGTTAAATTCATTCCTATCTAAATATAGGTATACTTATCCATCTGTGCATCTTATTTCAGATTTAATTTCTTATATAAAGGACAGCACCTAGCCTTATAATTAACATATCCTACTGGTAGCCATTGGTACTAATGATCAATGAGAATCTTTCAGACATTCTGACCGGCTCACACATCACTGCTGACATTTTTGGACTTGAGTTTTGATTGGTGTAATAGTGTTAACCTTCCAGTCTTCCAACTCAGGATTTTTTGAAGATAGGATGAAAACTTTCTGGATTACTTTACGTATAAGCTTTATCATTGAATATCCATAATGGCTCCATGTTTTTTCTGATTTAGACTTTTCGGGCAGTAGAGGTTGGAACCTACCTGACATACAATCAGGATGTAGGTTATTCTGACTTGAAAAAAGATCAATCGAGTATCTTGTGACCTTTATCATAGTTGGATGGACTCTTTCTTGTATTCAATGATATGTCAGTACCATGTCCTGTATCTACTTGCACTAGACAAAATGATTTATGATAAACTTCAGGTTTTTATGAAGCTGAGAAAATGCATTCATACATGTGAGGTGGCCAATAGAAACTTGTTTATCAATCTTGTCCAACGTGTTTCACATGGACCAATTAGAGTTGGTGAAATCTGTGCCCTCAAAATTTCAGGGTCAAGCTGAGATAGGTAAAATTCTCCAGAAAGCCATGAAAAAGATAGCTTTGAGAGGTCACAACACTAGTCAAAGGGTGGAAAATTGAGTTCTTTGACTGGTTTTAACCTCTATTATCTTTACTATAACTAAGAGATAGAAGGTACTTCACTATTGATCCTTTTCTCTTTAGAAACTTTCTTGCCATAGGTAGTAAAGGTGGGAGATAAACTTTGCAAGCCACAAGAGTTCAGTTTGTTCAAAGAAGATTGTAGACAAGAGGAAAGGAAGGTGAAGAAGTTCTAAGAGAACTCTTTGGATTGGTTTAAAGAAAGTAGTAAGACTTTATTAGCATAGAAGTATTAAAACTTTATAAAACTTATAACTTAAGTAAAAAGAAAATATTAATCTTAATTAATAACTATAATTATTAACTATAGTTCTTGTTTATTATATTATTTTAATTCAATTTTTAAATTATATAAGATATATAATACAAGTTATATCTCATTGATTTATAAAATAGATTTAATTAATAGAACAAAATAGTAATTTGTGTAGTGCATATTATTTAATTTCTTTATTATATTATATATTTACCATATTTATTTAGTAGATTATCTAAATAAGCAAATGTGATATATTGATTTAATTTGATAAATTTAATAAATTTGATTATTTTTTTTAACTCACAATCATGTTACAATAGTTTATCTCTATTGAGAAATTAAAACAAAATTTATAATAATTTATAGATTTTTACAATGCAACTATCCATCTTTATATATAAGTATTTAAATCAAATTTTGAAATCAATATTATACTTTACTGATAAATTGTTTATAATTTCTATTTACCAGGATTATTACCAACAGTTTGTAATTATTGATTAATCTGAAAACCAATAAATTGTTAAGTTAAAAAGAAAGAAAAGAAAAAATAATTTAAAAATAAGAACAATTCAAGATCTATAAAAAAAGTTTAAAAATAACAACAATCTTCTTTCAAAAAGGATCTGTCCAATTGAGATAATCTTCCTACTTTACTTGAACTTCAAAAAAAAATCTTCTTTTTTATTATCTATAATGTCAAACAAGTTAATTTAATAAATTCTTTATTTAAGTAAATATCAGATTGAAATATCTCAAGAAAAGCTTTTAAACCTCAGTTTTTTTTCATTATAGTTTTGTTATTATCTGGGAAACTTAAGTAAAAGATAGAAGTCTACAATTCATATTACCTATTATTTAATCTTTTGATATTATAAATATCTTTATTAAAGGATTTGAACTTTTGAAGAAAAATTTTTTCACAATATTTTTTTCAATTATCAATAACATTATTAGAACATATGAGTATAAACAATAAGAGCTTGTTTACATTTTATAAATTAATGTGTTTTATGTTAAACAATCACTTTTGATAAAAATTTATCTATTCAAAATTTAGGATTAAATTGAAATAGACAAAATTTCTTAAAAACCATGAAAATGGAAACTATAAAGGAACCAAAATAGTTAAAAAGAAAGAAAATAAGCTTTTTTATTACAAAAAATCTCTTTAAATCTCATATTTTAAAGATTAGAAATACCTTTAGATATTTTACAGTTAGTTTTTTTTTTTTTAGAAACTTTTTGTCATTAATATTATTAAAGGCCAAAGAAGTCAGATCAAGTTTAAAATTTTTGCTATGGTCATGTGACCAATAATAGTAATATGACTAAAGCTTATGCAAAACAATCAATTGCTAATTATTATCATACTTCTCACAAAATAGAAGAATGTATAAACAATCCATTTGCATCAAAAAGATAAAAAACTATAAGCTGAGATAATAGAAAATTAGTTGACTATAAAGTAATTTATATATGACATAATACTAAAATAGCCATAGTAATTATGTAATAGCCCTATGTATAAAATGTATAAATGTAACTTCCTTTAATAACTTAATAAAATAATGAATCTTAAGACAAATCTTTTGATAGATTGTTATAATCGTGAAGTTATAAGTAGTTTTAGGAAAAACTACTTTGAGACTCATTTAAATTTTTTTACGCCTCTGTCTTGATTTTTGTAAGTATGTGATAGAAGAATGAACTCTTTTATCAGCAGGTTATGTGAGATTTTGGCTATTAGTAACAGATTCACTAACCAGCTTGTTACAGTATAAAAAGTGTTACTTGATTTTTTTTGATTACTAAAAGTCAAGTTTTTGAATGAAAAGATTTGTAAACAAAATAAAAAGAATAAAGATAACTTTTGAAGTTATACTTCCAATTGTTTTAAGGAAAGTATTAAAACTTAATTAACAAAAAAGTGTAAAAACTTTTTATGAATATTTATTTTGTATATGATTAGAAGATTAGTGGAAAAAAATTTTTTTCTATAATAAATTTGATTATTTTGACTATTTTTATTATCAAATAATCAATATTTAATTATGTATATAATGGTTAGTTATTCAAAGAAGTTGATTTAAGATTTTATCTATTGAATTTTTTTCTTATTAATATTATATATCTTTAATAATTTTTCTACTTAAATCAAATTGTTTAAAGCCTCTTTCAATGTGTTTATATAATCTCTACAATTTTTTAATTATCAACTTTAATATATTACAATCAAAATATTTTCCTTTAACTTAAAGTAGATTATTATATAGTTGTTTTATCTATCTATTTAATTTAGAAATTATTGAATAGATTAAAAATATTTATATTATATTAATTACTATATAATTTATATAAAAAATATTAATTTGAATCTATTATTATTATTTTTTTTTTGAGTACCTGTAGCCAGACTAGATTATTAATTTATTAATCAATTGAAAATATAAGTACATTTTCATTCAAGTGGTATGATACATACTACAGCTAAACTATTATTCTAATCTAACTAATTCATTATAAGTATAAAAGCCTCTAAGTTTGACCTTGGAACAATATTTTGCTTCACAGTGTCTTTAGGTAAAAACCCTTCTAGTCCACTGCATCATTGTCAGCAGGTTGTCACTACCATATATCAATCCAAGCTGCTGGAATAAAGTAAACTACAAAAGAATGGTTAAAAAAAGGAAAGGGAATATTTAAAAATGTCTAAATAGACAATAAGAAAATAAAAAAATAAAAATTGAAAAAAATATTTCCAGTTTCTTTCAAAGATATGTTTCTCAAGATCCCTTCTTACAGTAATAAAAAATATCTGATTGAGATATCCTTTCTTTTTCTGACTATCTAAGAAACTTATCTATTCTTGATCTTGATTTTCTTCTTGTATACTGTCTGAGGAGACTTATCACTTAGTGAAAACCTTTACTTCCAGAACACACTTGGTCCCAACTTTCTTTAGGTAGTGATTTTTTATTCACCTGTGATAGAGAGATAACTTATAATAGATCCAGGTTCTTATGTGACCTAATAGAAACTAGATTATATTATTTCAGTATAATATCTTCTAGCAGTCACATCTAGTTAAAGAAATTTTACTGGTATACATCTTTTATTACCCAAAAGGTCAGATTCTTTAATAATCCTTTTGCCTTATAATAGTAGGAGGGTCTCAAAAGTAATAGAGATCCTCATTAATTGTGATATTATTCAACAGCTTCTGGAGAAATTCATTCTCAACTGTAACCAAAGAGTTGAAGTTTAGTATAGACTAGAAACTATTTGATCTTATTGTCTAACTGTGATAAAAAGGAGACTTTGGTCTTGAACTTTGCCTGACCAAGATGATAGGAGAGAAAAATCTCAGCTTAAATGAATAGCAACTTTTTCACTATCTAGGAACTTGTTGCTCATATCTTATTGACCTTATGAAACTTGATCTATAGGTTAACTCAATTGAAGAAGTAGGCAGACACAGGGTATCAATTAACTTTTTCAATCATCAATAATGTTATTAGAACATGTGAGATAATTAGTAGGAGCTTGTTTACATTCAGTTATTAATATGTTTCATGTCAATCAATCAAATACCAGGTGATATTGTGTTACTAGAAATTTAGAATCAAACTGAGGTAGACAAAATTCTCCAAGAAAACTATGAAAAACAGTAGATACTTTAAGAAGGTACAAGACAGTATATGAGAAGGTGAATAAAAAGCCTTCTTCTGCCAACAAAACCTCGATTTCTTGTTACTTCTAGCTCTGTAAGGTAACACTTCATTTGTTAGTTCTTTTACTTTCTAGAACCTTTTTGCCCTTAATAGAGGAAATGTATACTTGAGTTTTTTCAAGCCATTAGAGGCCCAAGTTTTTATTCAAAGAAGTTTATAAACAAGTAAGGAAGAGTAGAATAAATATGTAAAAACAAGCTTCAAATTGTTTTAATGAAAGTATAAAGACTTTATTAGTAAGGAAATATAAAACTTCTTGTGAACATCTTTTTTGTATATGGTTAAAGGATCAATGAAAAGAGTTATCTTGTTTATATTTTAATTGAATCTATTATATTTTACTAGAATTATATAAAAAATATATATAATAAATATATTCTATTATTTATATATTTAAATTAAGAAGTTAAAAAAAAAATCATTAACTTTTTTCATAAATCTTTTGACCACATATAAAAAAAATATTTATAAGAAGTTTTTATATATCTATACTATAAAGTCTTAATACTTTCCTTAAACCAACTTGAAGGACTTTAAAAGTTATTTCTACTTTCTTTTTTTTCTTATCAATACCTCTTTTCAAACAAAAATTTAACTTTTGGTAACTAAAAGTCAAGAAATATCTTTTCTATCAATAGCAAGAAAGATCTGAAAGAATAAGAACTAATATATAGTTATCTTACACTATAAAGAAACAATACTGAGTATTTAAATTAATAAAAAACAACTTTTTCACTTTTTTTATTCTTTTTTCCACTCTAATAGTACTTATTTTTAAATTTTTTTGAAGAATTTTATCTATCTTGATTTTACCTTGAATTTTGTTAGCACAAAGTTTTCATATCATAATTGGACAAATATAGTTTATATTAATAAAAAAGTGAACAAGCTTCTATTGATTATCTTATGTGTTTAAATATATTTTTTCAAATCCATAAAAACTTGAGGTCCATTGTAAATCATTTATACTTTGGTATAGGTTAATAAAAAATATAGTTTCTTCTATATCAGTATTTTCAATTAAGAAAGAGTTTAAATAATATACTATATAAATCTATCAAGTAAAGCTATAGTATATTTAAAACAAGACTCAAGAATATATAGAAAGAGAATAATATTTAAAGTATTGCATTTATTTTTTAGAAGCATTAAATTAATAGACTAGGAGATTTGATCATTTGTATCAACCAAAAGGTAGAATTAATGTATAGTTTAAAAAAAAAGACTATGGTTCAATCTTTCAAAATAGTAATACTCTGAGAAAAATAAAATAATATTTATTAAATTCAATAAAATATAAACTGGAAAAGTTAAAATTTTTTTTCTAGAATAGAACTATTATAATGGTAGAAAATAATAGATTATTGGACAATAGGTTCCTCTCCTTTAAAACTTATATAGCTGAAAGATAAATATCCTGATAGTATTATCAAGCTACTTTTCTTCTATATTCTAGAACTCTTCTTATAACCTTCAATTTATTATTACTTGAAAGAATATTAATAGAGATCTTATATTAGATAAGGTAAGGTAAAAATTAAAAGAAAGAATTAAAGCTAGGAGATAAGAAACTATAATATGGTTGTACTAAAAGTAACTAAAGAAAAGGTATTATGATCTGAACTAATAAAGTCTTTGAAGAGTTATATGTTGATAGTATAAAAGTGATAGTAGTAGTATAGTATTTCAAATTATTTTATATTAAGATCAAAATTTTTTTCTATCAGTATTTTCTTTATTGTATATACAATCTTTTTTATTTAATCTTTTATAGTTTTTACTTTTAGTTATAATTAAGCTTGAAAAATAGAATTATAGTAGTTGAATAGAAATTTTAACCAATCTGATTTAAATCTAAGGAATGTATTAATATAAACACAAATATTATAGATTCATTCTTAATTTTTCTTGTACCAATAGATCTTTTACTAGTTTTTTTGTTCCTAAAAAGGGTAACAAAGCTATGAAATAAGTTTTCTTTCTTATCAATATTTTACTTGAAAAATAAAATAGTTTATTTATATTACTATATATGTAATATTTACTATATTCAAATAAACAAGGTTGAGCTAGCATTGAAAAAAAAATTTTTAAAGTAAAAAGTATCAATATTTATATCTTTATTATTTTATAATAATTTCTAGTTAATATCATAATAAATTTCTAACTATTTTAATTATTGTTTAAAATTATATATATATATACAGTATATATTTTTTTCTAAACAGCTGGCAAAGTCATGCTATATAATTTTTATTTAATCATGGATACCCTTTTATATACACAAATTTAATTGCAAAAAAATATACTTATGATAGAGAAAAAACTAATAGCTCAATATCTTTCAAACCCTGCAACTTGCTGCAGTTCACCCAAAAGGTAAATGTTAGTATGTCATAACTCCACTAATACTGATATTTATGTGAAAAAGTGAATTAAAATGGAAACCATTTTGTAAGATGTTTTGCATGTTTATATTAGTAAGCTCTATATACAATTTATACAATTGGTTGGAACCTGGGATCCAGTTCCTTGTCCCCTGCTTTGCCTCACTTCCTGGTTCCTTCTTGTTCTTTTTATTTTTATTTTACTTCATCTTTTTGAAGATTTCTTGTGATCTTTTTCATTTTATTATCAGTTTACATCTCTGCTTCCACCCTTCTTTTTTCTCCTTCCAAAAGTATGTTGTAGCTACATGTATTGTAGTTCTTGCAGCCTTTGTATCTTCTATAATCTCTTCACCGCTTTCATCATTTGGTGAATAATTGATCCTCTCATTGTATCTTTCTATTTTATCTTGCATACCCTGTCTGTATGTCTTATATGTGATAATGATTAGAGTAGTCATTTCTATCTATTTTGTATCTATTCTGTTTGTTTGTTATCTTCTGCTCTCACTGCACATTCTTTTGTAAGGAATGTTATATATTTTTTCTTTAGTCTTGTTTTATTAGGTCCACATGTAAAAGGGTAGATGTCCCTCTTTTCCTGTCTTTTGCAGATTATACAAGTTGGGCTCTTGTATAGATATGGCTTTTGAGTATTCAAGTTTGCCATTGTTGAATACTCATCTAACCATGTTTTCCATCTGAAGATTCTATCTCTGTGGTCCTTGCGGTTAGTCTAAAGCAATATTATTTTAGATGGTGTCAGCATCTATATAGTCATATTCCAGTCTACTTCTTTGGCTTTCTGTCCGGATAGCCATTTTTGACTATGTCTTAATGTTCTTCACTTACTGATCCATTTGGTTTTGAGGATTGATTTTCCTACTGTCTTGAAAAGAAGGTCAATGAAGGATTAGTCCCATCTTAGTATTGTCATTGCACTGGTAATGTTCAACTCCTGGATTTTGATTCTGTCTTTGGGCTTGTCTACTATCATAGTTACTGCTAGTTTGTTTACTAGCTCATTTCCTGGATTGACAAAGTGGCCCTTGATCTTGATCCATATTACTGTAATGTTTTGTAATGATATCAACTCCTATATTATATTAATTAAACTCCAGTTTAGAGTTTTTGATACTTGGTTCCTCTTTCCTTACTTTGTCCCATTCTTTTTTATTGCGTTGATTATACTTTGACTATCCATAAGGAGATTTATTCTCTTGTTTACACTTATTGTGCTGATTACTGTAAGTATTGCTGTCAACTCTACCTATGTTGAGAATGGTGTGTCCTGTATTTTTGCTTGGAACCTAGCAATTTCTATTCCCTTTTCTGTTTGGATTATTCATTCTATTTCTATTATACTACCTACCTTTTATTGTATGTAGGAACCATCTATATAGATTTGAAGATTGTTGTGTGGAACTATCTCTTTTGCTATCTGTTATAGTCTTCTGATTGTTCTTGCCGATACTCTGAATATTTTTTCAATCATGTCTTTCCAATAGATAGTGGGTCTAGGTATATTGTGGGTGGCGAAGTGTTTGGCATTTATATTCTAATCTTTACCAGGTAGGCTCTATGTCTTGAGAAGAAAATTGAAGTCTGTTAATATAGTATATAATTGTCCTATTTTATTCTATTGTGGCTTGAAGATACATCCCTTTATACTCTTTTGTACTTTTATGTTAATTGATTGTGCCAAGAGTTGGATCATGATATACTGCTGTTGGTCCTTGTACTGATTTCTGTATTCTGAAATGTTGAAAGGACAGCCTTTACATTCGTAAAGTAGTGATGTTTATTCCTATCTGGTTATGTGATTGACCAGAATCGTTTGGACATCCAATACTTTCTTCTTTCTTATTAAAATCATGTTCCTGTCCTTTTTAGTTACCAACCACTTAATGGTTGATTGTCTCTGATGTGGAAGTACTGGTATATTTGAAGCTGTTTGTGCTTGGACTGATTTCCTTGCTTCTGTCTTCCTCTGCTGGCTCTTTATTATTGTCTGTGCCTGTGAACCCATTGTCCTTGGCTAGCTCTCTCAAGTCTCTATACTATAATGGCATTCTGCCTTGCTTGCCAAGTCAAACCCTTACTTGTTGCCAGAAGAGGAATCTTGTTTTTGCTATCTTTAAGCAACTGGTCATATAAAAGAATCCCTCTATGCCTGAATGAGTTTCTGTGCCTATTATATCATTCCTTTGAAACCATTTCTTTGATTGCCATGCCTTCTTTCTTGACTGGTTTTCCAAACCATACATATTTCACTGTGGTAAGAATAATTCCTTGGAGTTTCAGCATATTTAAAATATCATTTGTCAAGTTTTTCTTTCTTCTAGTCCAGTAAGAAAACTTATCTATTAGGATTGAAATGTTAGATCAATATTCATTTTGAATATGCTGAAGTCTGATCTATGTAATGATTCCACTGAGGTTGTAACTATTGAGTCTGTTGAATAAGTTTTTTCTGTACATAAGGATTTGTCTAGCCCAGAGGGTGAATATTTTATATTCAAAATCTGTATGAATAATGTAGTTAGGTGTGTTGCTGATAGTTCAGCTTTGTGTTTGAAAATTTTGTTGATTTTACTGCTTATTTTTTCACATTTCTTTTTTGATAGAACTAGGTCATTTAACAAGTATTCTATTGCTGAAAAGAGAGTATGCTTGATTATATATCTCATCTATTTGTCTATGATTTTCTTTCATGCTAGTGTTCTTATTGTGGTTTTTATCTTTTCTTTAATAATGTTCTTTTGACATGTCTTCTTTCCATCTTCCAATATTCATACCTCCAAAATTCTTGTTACTTCGTGGCACTGCAGGAGAAAATCCATGTTTCATTTAGTTTTACACTCTCCTCTCTTGACTCTTTGCTTATATTTATACATATCAGTGATGATTTCTTGCTATTGACTTGAATGTCATTTATCTTAAGGAATTCTGTTGCTTTATTGAAGATTGTCTGTATATTCTCTTGACTGTTTGCTAACCATATAGTATCATCTATATAGACTGTTGCTGTGACCTCAGCTTCCCTTACCCTCTTACTAGTCATCTCTTCTAAGTTTGGAGGGTGAGATCGAGGAGAATCTTTGTTCCCATCATATATCCTGTGTATTTGTCCTCGATTTATTGCAGCAGGAAATCATAGAAGATTCTCTATAAAAGAGGGAAATAGTATCTCTCTGATCTATTCTATCTTGTATGGAATATTCTTCTATAAGGCCATGTGCCGTGATTACCTTGTTGTTCCTATTCTTTAATGTGTTGTCTATTATTTTAACTATCTTTTCTGATACATGGATTCTTTTGAGGGCTCGAATCATCATGTTTCTATTTATGAAGTCATACACTTTACTGATATCTTGACTGAAGATCCATGCCTTTTTTTTAAATTGTCTGACTTCCTTCATTACATTGTTTAAGATATGAATCGGCTTCTGTGTGCTACCTCCTGATAGACCTGCCTAGTTGTTTTCACAGAGAATTTTGTATCTTATATATGTTCCTGCTAATCTTGTTATTATGCTACTCATAAATACCTTTTTTATTGTTTCCAATAGAGTAATGGGTCATGTAATGTTAATATTATCCATTCAGTCTTTTGGCTTAGGAATTGAGTACACATTTCCTTTCCTTTAATTCTCTGGGACTTCACCTGTATCCAGTATTTTGTTAAATAGTACCACTAGAATTTTGATTCCATGTTTCCCTAGATTCTTTATCCCCAGATATAAAATCTCTGATGGGCCTGGTGCACTAGAATTCTTCTTGTTCTGAATTACTAACCTTATCTCTGATGTAGTGATTATATGAATTGTCTCGATGAATCAGTCATCTTGAATTTTTATCTTTGATCTATATTATTGCTTCCAGTGTGGGAAGTCTTCTATATTTAAAGTGTGTCTCAATCTGGTCCAGTCTTGGAAGTGTTCTTTTATTTTGCTTTTGACTTCCTATGGATCAATTAAAATCCTGACTTCATTTCCTTTCTTGTGCTCAATCAGTCTCTGAGTGTTAATGACTCATGTGGATCAGTTCAGGATACTGTTGATCATCTTTTTTGGATGTTCCTCCAGGTTCTTATATCTCTGTTTGATGTGTTTCTTAATTATTTTTCCTTTTTTCTGTTCAATTTTAATTCTTGTAATTTTATTCTCTGCTTCCCAGATCTCCTTAGTTTCTAGCAGTCAGTTATGTAACTTTTCTTGATTGTGTACTGTGTTTTTCCAAAAAAGAGATGGTTCCATTAAGAAGGGATCAGTGTGTTTATTTTGCTAATATCTTTCTTGAATTTTATCCATGTTGCTTGGAATCTTGTGTCCAGGTTTGTGAGCCATGCTTGGCATCTTCTATAGATTTTGTTTATCTTTATTTGGTTTTCCATAAACTTCTTATATTTTGATTTGTATATTGTTCCTATGTTCTTCCTATATCTTCTTTTTTTTAAAGAATCTTTTGCAGCTATAATTATTGATACTTTGAATTGCTACCATATTTCTTTTGCTGTCTTCCTATTGGATCTCAGGACTTCTCTTGCTTTCTCCACCATTTTTGCTATGAACTTGGCCCATTGTTTGAGGGTGGAATTACTGAAGTCTATCTTATTCTGTTTGTTATTTTTCCTGTTTACTAATTTGGACCATAATATGTATTGTGTGTTGATCTATGTCATTACCATCTTGTGAACACTTTTAATAATGGTTTTTACTACCATGTGTTCTGCATTGATAATATGAGAGAGTAGGGGACTGGAGATCCAGATGTAATCCAACCTACTTCCATATCCTGACTTTGGTCTATTGTATGTGTAATCTTTTGTAGTTGAGTGGACTTGTCTATACATGTCTATAAAGTTATATGCTGTCAGGATATCTATAATCTGTCTTGGTTTGACTTCTCTAATTTTTCCTTTTGTGTGGTCTAACTGCTCATCTGCCACCTTATTAAAGTCATCTATTACTATAATGTACATATTTCTACTTTTTCCTTCACTGATTTTTGCTGGATCCATTGATATAGCTTTGCTTTGTCTTGCTTTTTTAATTCATTTGTCATATTGTACACTATCAGTATTCTGTATTGAATTTTTCCTTGAAGGCCATGTCTACCAAAAGGCCTCAGTTAATGCATTCTTTTGTGTTAAAAACCTGTGTTACCTATTTCTTTTCCACTAATATATTCACTTTCACTTCATGTTTTTGTTGATCTGGTTTCGTTGACCATATTTGATATCTTCTTTCTTCATTCCATCACCTTTGATTCACAGGTAGCCAGGTCTCTGTTATTCCCAGTACATCTATTCCTTTCTCTTGACAATATTCTAATAATGATATCTTGTCTATCTCTGTAGTGATTTCTCTTATATTAATTGTTCCAATTTTCCAGTTGTTCTGTTCTTTGTTCGTTATTACTCTTTTTTCTTCTCATCTGCTATCAATGATATTTCCTTCCTGTTTTTTAATCATAATTATTTTGAATGAACTAGGGAAACTGTTTTGTTAATTCTGAGACCTCGATAGATGAGTATAAGCAATCCATTATTTTTTTCATGGTGGATTCAATTGTAGACTCCATTTGATTGATTCTTTTATTAATTAATTCTTGTTGTTGTCTGATATCCATTTTTTTGGAGGATGGAGTTCTGAAGCTTGATCTTAATGGCTATTGTTCTTGTTCAGTAGGTGACTTGATGATTTTTGATCCTTTTGCCTATATCTGCAAACCTTTTTCCAATGTGGATACTCTTTTGTTCAATATATGAACCTGATATTTAATAGTATTTATGTTTATCTGAAGCTGTCTGATGGCCTTGATAAGTGTTTCCAGCTGTGCAGGTGGCTAAGAGGAGCCTTTTGCTATACTGGCATATATCCAGTTTATATTGGATGTGTGACCTATACTGGGCCTTTTCTCTTGCCTTGTTAGTTGAAAATCTTTTCTTTAGAGAGGGAGAAGTCTCGGTTGGCCAAGTCTATTAGTTCTATCACTCTGTATTTAAAGATGGGTCCCTAAAGAAGGAGGCAGGAATAAAAGTCAAATATCCCTCACTAGGAAACATTAAAATTTTTAAATTAATAACTATTAAAAAACTATCTACAATTGTTTTCTATTATTCAAATCATTGATTCATAGTATTTCCTGATTTTTGTTCCTATTAAAATGAAGAGCTATAAATTTTGTTCCTCAAAAAGAGACATAAGTGATTTGTGAAATTTTATATACTAAATACTTTAAGGACCCATCCTTATCTATGTTAGATCCTTTTTTATTATGGTGCATATATTGAAGTCATGTTCTTGTACTCCACATTTGAAGCAAAGTTTTATTGATCTTGTGACCCACGTGAGTTCTATGTCTTCTAGTCGCAAGGCAGTATTCCTTGCCTTATCCAAGTCTTATATGTCTTTGAAATAAAGAATTACAAACTATTTGTTTTGTTTGAGTTAATTTAGAGAAAATAGTATGCCTGAACATGTGTCTGTTCAATAATTCCTTTCAATTCTTTTACTAATGTCCCTTATAGGAGGTTGACGAGTGTTGCACTATATTGGTTCCTTTTTTCTTTAGTAATCTGAGTCTTGACTATTGGGTATACTCTCATATAGTAGTTGTTCTTATAGAGAGCCCATGCTTTAACCTGCTCTTCAAATACTACTGCTAAATTAAATTATATGATTTTTGATTGGACCATACCAGCTGGTTGAAGTGAAATATATTTTATGACTGTTTTATTCTTAAATAAACTGGCTATATCTCTTTTTGTGAAATGGTTGGAGACATCCCAGAGCCTGATAGATCAGGCTCTACTTTCAGGTGTGCTAATCTGTAATACTAATCTAAATTTAGTAGTTTTATTGTTGATGATCTTAATCTTATATATCAATAGGGCCTTGTGATAATTATTAAATAGCATTACGATCATCTGTAAGCCTGTTGGTTCCTCTATGTGTATATGCTTCAGAATTACCCGATGCCTCAGCTTGTTTCAGATAAAGTTAATTTTTTCATATATTGAGTTTTCCGGTATTCTCTTTAGATCTATGAAGACTTTGCCTAGGTTGAGTGTGTTGTTGAGTCTTTGAAAGTGTAATTGTCTTGTTTTGGAGGTTCTAGACCTTTGTTCCTTCTTATAGTATATTTATTGTTGATAATGTTTTCCTAGTTATTCATGGTCTCTTTCTCTTCCTTGACTACTGTTATCATTGTTGATGCTACTGTCATGGGCAATGGTAATCTTGACTTCATATTTATCTCCTCTATTCTATCAACAGTTTTTGTAGTATTCTTCTCAGGATTTATAGTGTTGTCACGTTCTATATTCTCGAGCTCCATACTTTCTTCTTGATCTTGGATGAAATCCTATGCATCTTGGGTAGTTAACAGCTTCCTTCTTTTTCTTCGCTATTGTTTTGTTTCTCTTGGTACTGGTGAGTGGGTTGAATTTGTTTGACAGTTTGGTCTTCAAGAGTGGTTTTGCGATTTTTCCACTGCTAGTGATGATTCTTTCACTGGTATGGTTCACAACCATGTCTTTGACTCTAGGAGATCTTCTAGACATGTTTATTATAAGGGCTCTTTGAGAGCGTTAAGTTTTTTCTTGTGTGCTTTGAGTTGTTACTATAAAAAAATTTTTTCATGAATTTTGTTGGGAATGGGAAAAAGTTTTTTTTTTTTTTTATGGTTTAAAATTTTCTATTTAAGTGATAACATATTCATTTATTATTATTTAAGATTTTTTAAATACTATAGAATATTCAATTTATATTTCTTTGATAAAATTATTTTTAATCAAGTTTTAACTAGTATATATAGAAGTTAACTATTCTTATCAAATAGAAAGAAGAAAAATCTTTAACTATTAATTAATCAATTAATATAATAAAGAAAGAAAAAAAATATTTATTTTAATATAATCAAAATGTTATATTATCTTTTAAAATAAAAAAAAAATTGATTTTTAAGTAAGAAATAGTTAGATATTTTTTTTTAATCCACAGTTAGGCCAATATAGCTTGTCTGTTTTATTGTAAATATATTTTGATATTTATATATTCTATAACTTTCACATATTGACTTATCTGTTTACAAAGTTTAACCTTCTTTAAATGCAACTTAGATGATGATATTTCATTCCCTTTGTAACTTGAATTATCTGCTAGCCATTCAGATCATTGCCTACAGCTCATTACTATAAATAAGAAATAGTTAAATATAATTATATAAAATAATTTATTTATAATACTTTCTTTCTTAAAATTTTTTGATCAATTGTAATAGAGTCAAAAATAAAGTGTTGAATTTTTATATTTTAAAAGTTAAACCAATAAAGTTTTTTTTTAAATAATTCTATTCTATAAATTTATATATATATAATATAGTTTAACAAATAAGTTTATTTGTTATTATAGTTTTTAAAATATTTATATTTAATTAAACCAATAATCATAGTAAAATTAATACTTGTTGCAAAAGTAATAATATAAAAAAGAATAAATAATTATATATATAATCTTGTTTATATTTTGTTATAAATAAATTATTTAACTTTGAATTTTTAATTAATAAAATTTCAATTTTTGTAATAGGCTTGAGGATAACTTGAAATTTATTGAAATTCTAAAGAATAAAATCTTTTTATGACTTTTTAATTTTAATAAACTTATTTATTAAATTTACATATCTTATTATTAAAAATTTTTTCGTTTCAATTAAAAGTTTTTTTTTTAAATCTTTTTTTTTTATTATTATTAAGAATCTAGATTCTTTCTTAGCTATTATTAGTTTAGAACCAATGCTCAAATTAAACTAAAGATTGAAAAGAAAATAAAATGAAAAGATTTTTTACAATATGTTTATAAAGTATTTTAAATGAAAGTGTAACAATTTTATTAGTACAAGAATATTAAATTTTTGAATGAATGTTGTTTTGAAGATGTGATCAAAGTAATCAATGGAAAAAGTATTTTTCTATTTCTTAAATAAAAGGTAATTTATTAAAAACATTTTTTTTCTAAAATTTTATTTCATTTTTTAATAAGTTTATTAATGATCCTTTATATAATTATTAGAAATATTTGATACTTCATAAGATATTTTTTCAAAGCTTTGGTCTGCATATTATCAAACTGGTTTTCTATTTGTTTTTTTTTATTCATATTAACTAGGAATTGATAAAAATTTTTCATTATATTAAGATTTATTTAAATTATTTTATGTTAGTCCACCTCTTTCAAATATATTTATTATCAAAAAAAAAAAAAAAAATAATAATAATAATGATATTTAAATCGATACCAATTTATGGAAAATACTGTATATTAATAAATTGGTTGCAGCTCTTTTCTAATCCATATTCGGATGGATTTAAGACAACTACATTTAACACCAGTCGACTATAGTTAGTCGTTATGCGATCAACTACGTTTCTATCGATACGGGTGCACGTATAACAGTGGAGACACAAGATTCATTGACTGTTAACGTATAGGACATGTTGGTTTATCGGTTTACCAGTACACTGTGTCACCACTGTCGAGAGTCGCTCGTGCACCCAAAACAAATTATAAATTCTAGAATTCGGAATTGTATGACTCGGCTGAAAGCCTACCCGATTCGTATAAGGTAATGTCGTGCTAACTTAAAAAATTCCTTTATGGAATACTGAGGTGGAAATCGAGTATAGAATTTAATTACCACAATAATTACTTGCACGAAAATTTAATACATAAAATCGAAAAGTTGCCTTCAATACGCGAGAAATAAGTACATAAATCTACACGTGAATTAGTAAAATAATGGAAACTCTGACCCAAGACGATCACGATATATTTCTGCATATAAATATTAAAAGATGGTAGTCTCAATAAGAAATTCTCTCTTATTTTAATGCCCTTACTATAATTCCATTTTGGGGCATTCGTAGAATTGATACATATAATGAAGCCGGAAATCAGAGTTCCACAGACAAACACTCGTACTAATGTCACTTTAGCAATCAAGAATGAAGACCTAGAAAATCCGGACACATCCTATCCTCTTCATGGTTCCTCCGAGAGGGCAAATGAAGCGGTTCAGAATGTGTCATCATTACCATCAATGTCATCATACAACCATGCAGAAAATCGTGGTTCAAGAAAAACTGATGACTCGAAAACGGATATCTTAGAAATTGTGATTTCTTTGGCTCCAATTGAGATGAATTTGATCGATGCCTCCGTATCCGAAACGGCGGACATTTTACCTTCACCTTCTGCGAGTGAAGTCAGTTCTGGTACGTTGTATGAGAAAATAGAATCTCCGACGTCGAGTTGTCTGACGGATACTCCTATAGAAGGGAATGATTACGTATGGTCAGAAGGTGAATCAGTTGTCCCTTCGTTAAGTCCAAAAATAAGTAACATCGGTCAAAAACCAGTATTGCCCGGTAACCATCAGCAGAATGATGATAAAATATACGAAGAAAGGATTGAATACAGTTTCACCGAAAATACAGTGATGGAAAAGGAAGAGGAGAAAGGTGCAACAGACAAGGGAAAGGGGAAAGAAGATTCAATAGAAACCGAACCTTTGGACGACAATTTTGAATCTCAAGAGATCAACTTTGGTCCGGAGCAATTTACGAAGATGAGAACATTCAGAAATAACCAAATCGAAACTAGTAATTTTATATTGTCTCGAAGAAGTTGGATGGGGGTGTTAAGTATCTTTTCAATCATTTTGATTTTTGGTGGTAAGTTATTATTGCTTCAATATCATTTTAAAATAATAAAGGAAAAAAGTTTTTTTTTTTTCTTTTTTTTTTTTTTTTTAATTAATTTGACGACTTTTATGAAGGTATGGTTATTCTCTCACGCAAAATCAAGATGAAATAAATCAATATAGAAATACTATTTTCTTTCTGTATAAATTTAATTTTTATGTAGCTATTTTTGCCGCACTCTTTACTATTTCATGTGCGTCACCGCTTGTACATAACTGTCGACGTAATGGTTTGGTATATGCATTGAAAGCCACAACTTCCTATTTTGTTGTTCTCTATAATGTATATAAAAAATAACACGATAACACACAAGAGGATTTCATAATAACCTCAATCAAAGCGTTAATCTATGGTTCAAAGGTAACGATTTGTAAAGAAAATTTGAAAATCAAAATAGAGAACAGCGTTATTCAAATCCGATAAAAGTCACGATCCCGGAATTAAAGAAAAAGAAAAATAATAATAATAATAATATATACTGTATACAGTATATGCATATACAGTATATACAGAATATCATTCATCCCAGGAGAGAAATAAAGATAGAAGGGGACCGCCGTCATCCGTCAATAATTTCAGAACGGGGATTTATCTTCACGGCTGTCAGCGCGTAATACGCGATTCGCTGCCATAAACCTTTTATCATAAGGAGTCGAGTTATAGACTTTGTTGAGAATATTTCAAAGTCGAACCTCGAAGAGGAAAGAGCGCGTATATACTCACAAAGCACCGTGAGCCGTTCCGAAATTTTGTATACACCTGACCTGCTCGGAAGTAACCTCGACGTTTTGCTCCATTATCATCATATTCTGTTGTAATCTTGCCAATTGGTTGTTTAATGAGATGTATAACCTTCGTTTTGCTTTTAAGTTAGGAAAAAAAAGGTTATATGAGCAGAAAAGATCGAAACAAAATTAAGTAACTCATGGTGTATGGAATACCTCCTGAAGTACTTTGATTATATTGTACTTCACCACCTCGGTTATCCATTTCAATACGCGATAAAGGTGAGAGACGGTCAATTTTTTTTGACGTAGATCCGAATACTTATACGTGACACGTTGGTATTATGTAATCAATATTTTCTAAGCGATCGCGGTAACCTAACTTGGTGTAGATTGGATTTATTGATCTCATATTCGATTTGTAGCTCTTACTTTTCCCTGTACGTTTAGTGGTCGATTGGTAAATAGAGTTCAAAAGTATGAAATTATGCACGCAATCATCTCCATTTGCAAAGTTCGAACTTTGTTAAATAAATGCTCAGGTCACGTCACGAAAGAGGCGCCACGAATTGATTTGTGGTGAGTGTGACCATTCGATGTCAATTTGAAGATCAAGGTCCGCGTCTCAAAATAATGAGAATCCGGGGCTTTCACATGTATCAAGACGGGTCCGAATTTCACGTATCAAAACACTCATACTTCGTATTAAAAGATCAACAAATTGCCTAATCGTATGGGCAATCTTTCAATTGAATTTCCATGTGGCACGACGCGATACATCGTCGCTAATACATTTTGTATAAATATCGTTTCCAGATATTGTCCCAATGACTAATTCTCCTTTTTTTTTTTTTTTTTTTTTTTTTTTTTTTTTCTTTTCTTTTTTTTTTTTTTTCCTTCCAGAATTTTAGTTAATGTAATTTCTCTTTACGAAGACAACCAACGGCTATCAATCAATCAATCATGACACAATAAATTCACTCTTTGCAAAGAAATCAATGACGATAATTTATTCCAATTCATAAAACAAATGATAGATTGATTTGAAGTCAATTAATGTTAATTTAAAAAATTTAACACCAAATTAATGATTTCAACACGAATTGATAATAAGATAATTAGATTTTTTCATGGTTCGACAAAGGAATGAATTCGCGCTGGTTTGCGCAGATGCAGGCAACAAAACTTCAGCAAGATGTGCATGCGACTTTCGAATCAATTTACGGGGGTGCTCGGAAGAGAATATCATTTATACCACAAGCATCGTGCTTCTACCATATTTACTTTTGATCTCGGCGATTTCCGCGGCGTTTATTTATGACCAAGTGCACGTGAAGCGGCAATCGGTGCTTTTTCCTTCGCGAGAGAGGGGCATAATCAGAACGAAACCACAGTTTTCATTTAACATTGCGGTGTGCATATTTCATTTAGGTAAATGGTTGCGAGCTTTTCGAATCAACCTACATCCATTAGTCCGCATCCTAAAACACCTTTACTAATTTTTAGTGCAAGCAATATCGCTACTGTTATTAGTCTTGGATGCATTTCCAAATGCAATCTACGCTGAATGTAAGTTTCCACTCGGTTAATCGGTTCTAAAGAGTTGCGACATTGTCAATCTCACAAATCTCCTCTTATCTACACGTTTCACGACAGTTTTCGCCTACTTTTCGCGCGAAGTCGGATATGCGCTTGCGGTGTTCTATCCAATTAGCATAGGTGAGGTCACATCAAACTCTCTCGGTCCGCACTATGAACGTCTGACAACGTGTTTGACCTAATGACATTTCTTCTTTGATCAAATTTGTAGTATATTCGACACCCGGAGTGCATTCGTCATACACCATCCAATCTAAATGGAATCCCAATAGGCAATATCTCGATATTTTTGCCATGTATCTAATTATTGGTCCGTTTATCTCGAACGTTCCTTTGTCCTTAATCACGGGTTATTACGTCGAGGCCAATGACATTTCGTCCGCTAAAATTTTTTACATCTCAAATTCCGTGGTATGGTGTTTGTGGACTTTACAATACGTGGCCACCCTGCTTTACGTTTACCACAAACTAGTCTCAAACGTGCGGGATATAATAAAATCGTTGCAACAAAGGAGCCACAATAACCCGGAGGTCGATTTTGTGATTCGACGATTAAAAGTAGCTGAGCGACTTGTAAGAAATTCATCATCGCCTTGACTTTCATTAATGTTATCGCGAAACCTACGATAAAATTTTCAAAATCTTTTTTTTTTTTTTTTTTTTAGCTCTCATTGACTGCGAGATGCGTGGCGTTATTGTTTTTTATTCATTCCTTGGAAAACCTTTTTTTCGCTTTCTTCTATCGCAATCTATTGCTATCACTGCCAACTCTCAATTTCCTCTTTTACTCACTATGGTATCTCATCATACCCATCATTTGCAACATTTCTCAAATTGCCATGTATTATTATTATTATAAGCAGCGAAGTCTGACATCAGACAATCCACACAACTTCAAGTCAAAAGTACGCCTGGAGATCGACTCGAAATCGATATCAGTGCAAGTGATCAAGGAGCACAATGATACAAAAGCCGATCAGTCGGGATATGAAAACAAAGGTTCACTTGGGTCAACTCTAATAAATTCTTTATCTATTTCCAAGTACACGGATCGATCAGCTCCATTGAGTGGTACCACGATCATCTCATCAAGGGGCAGCGTTTCACAACTCAGATTTCTTGGTAATCAGAGTAATCCGAGCTTTCAAAAAATCCAAACGGAGGAGTACAACTCTTCGCAAAGTATTATGATTTCCGTATACGGTTGTAACCTTGAAAGAGACGAAATAGTTGATTTTGCGGAAGAGTTGAACGTGGATAATGAGGAAGATCTTAGGAAGTCCTGGTTAATGAAAAAGCCAGTAAGAAATAGAGGGTGTTGAAATCAAAAATTGCAAATCCTAATTGTAATGGGAACTAGAGATTCATAGATTTGTGTGTTGGAATGATTTAGATAATCCGAGTGTGTGTGTTTCATTAATGATACCGGGAATTCGGAATAAAGATGCGATTGTCATAATCCGACATCTGATCAGAGATACGCTCTTGAAACGTACTGTATTCTTTCTTTCTCAAAAATAGCGGATACCCATGGAGCAAGTCAATGGTTGTGTCTTACTAGCGATTAGCGTCTCTTCTTATCATTATCATTCATCTTGTACATGTCTTTATTCTTAAAATATAAATAAAAAATTAGTTTCATTCCTGCACTCGTTGGACACTAATTACAGTGCTGACTCGGTGGAATTTTGTCCGTTTAGCGTCCACGCTCAATTTTTAGCATGTGGCACTTATCAATTGGCCGATCCTGATGTCCAAACCTCTGAGCTCCGCGAAAATGTTAACAACGACGAAGGAGTCATGTTGAGTCAATTTGATGCACCCAAAAAGAGACTAGGAAGGTTGCTTTTATACCAAGTCACCGGCGATAATCGTTCCAGAAAAATGTATGTATGCGTATATAGTGTACGCGTGTGCGCATATCAAGAAAGACTGCTGTTTTGACTTCGAGCAATTGATCTAAAAGGCAAGAAATCCAGCGAATTGAGACAGCTGCAATACTTGACATGAAATGGTTGGTACTCATGATTTCCATGGAAACCATTATTCTTCAAGATATTTATCAAAAGTCCATACACGACCTGTTATTAGGTCCCATCAAGAGATCAATGATAATATTGTCTTGGCATTGGCGGACGAATCGGGAAAAATTTGCTTGTATGGATTAAATCAGAATAATGTAGAGATAATTTCCTTAATTACAAGCAAATCTCCCTTTACCTGATCTAATAATTCCCTCCACAAAAAGCAATTCGATCTCTTGAATTGTCATGCCGTCAACGAGGAGAAGAAGTTGTGCCTTTCTCTTGACTGGTCTAATCGCTTGGAAGCTGGGTGATGTGTGGTTTGTCGTTCATTGTTTGGCAAATTCGTTCATTTCACAAAAGTCATACTGACTTCCTTCAATAATCAATTAGCGCTAAAAATGGGTCGATTGTTATTTCCCAGAGTGATGGCAGCATCGTTGTGGTGTCGGTGGACAATCAAATGGGAATCCTCGAGAGAGGTCGATGGTTGGCTCATGATTTTGAGGCCTGGATAGCTGCCTTTAACTACTGGAATACAAATTTGATATATACTGGTTGGTGGGAAATTCTGAACCGCACGCAAATGGTTTATTTACGAAGCCGTTTTTTCGATGGAAATTAGGTGGGGACGACTGTTACTTGAAAGGATGGGATCTGAGAATAGATTCGGCTCCGACATTTGAAAATAAAAGGTTCGAACTGCACCTCCTTCACGGTGAAATTTTTCACTTTGTTAATAACATTTATTTCGCTTTAAGATCCCATCAAGCCGGCGTCTGTAGCATACAATCCAACCCTCATTCTGAATACTATTTGGCCACAGGAAGGTAAGTAATCATAAAATACAATCAATTTTTTGTGACATACAGTAGCTGCCCGTGTGGTCGATTATCCTATCACTTTCTCAATAGTTATGACGAACACGTCTTACTTTGGGATACACGATCAATGAAACGACCTGTCTACGACAACCTTGTCGGTGGTGGTGTATGGCGATTAAAGTGGCATCCGACGAGGAAAGATCTTCTGTTGGGAGCATGTATGCACAACGGCTTTCATGTAATCAAGGTAGATGGAACGTCGAGAAAGGGTAAATATAAATACATAAATACGCAGCAACTTTATAATCTGCACATTCCCTCTCAACGTCCTGTCGGAATAAAAAAAAAAATCCCCGCAGATGCATTATATATGAACAACGTTGCAAGTTTTAAGATCCACGAACCTTTGGCCTATGGTGTTGATTGGTCTTACTCCCGAACATTAAATAAACCTTTGGTAGCCGGGTGCGACTTTTATGGTCACGCGATACACCTGTGGTAATATTGTGTTTATTGTCAGATTATTTATCGGCTGAAGTTTGACTTCACGTTTCTTATATTACAGGGAATTAAACTCGGATTGCCTTTAAATTATGGTTTACGTTGGAATTGTTCACGAGAAAATATTTCGACTACCTTACTATTTACCGAAGCATTTTGCGTTATGGTCTAGTTTATTCGGCGATGGTTGTAGTGGTTATATATTAATATTATTGTTACCATTTTATGTAATTTTATGAACTTAAAATTAAAGGTCAAATTCTGTGATGCAATTAATTTGGAAAAAATTCAATTTAATCAAATTGATATAGAATATACAGTATATTAATTTTATTTATATTAATTTCTCTGATAATAGAGAAAAATTATAATATAGAAAATTTTTATTACAAACAAATTTGTGTTTTCAATAATCGAATTTATCAGAGTAAAAGTAAAAAAAAATTTTTTTATATCACCGAAATTTCAATAGTAAATTTTAAAATAAATCTTGATATTGTATAACTAATAAATCAACAATTTGCTATTTTTAATACTTAATTGCTATTTTAAAGAAACCAATTTTATCTATTATATATTATATTTAAATATAATACAAAAAATGATTTAAAAAAAAATCAAAAAAAAAAAAAAAATTATATTAAAACTATTAAATACTTTTTCTTAAGAAAATATATATTTTTATATTCATTCTATTACTACTTAATTATTTAAAAATATGATATACTGTATATAAAGAATATTATTATTTTACAAAATTTTATATTTAGTATAATTTGATAAAATAGTAAAAGAAATTTTGTTTTCTTTTATTTATAATATATGTTTGATTCAAATTTATTTTTTTATATAATAAATAAAAAATTTTTATTTTTATTTTAAATTTCTAAAAAATTAATAGTATATATTTTTATATAATAGATTTATAAATTTTTATAATTTCAAATATTAATCTATTTATAATTAAAATTATATTTTTTTAAACAAAAATTTTTAAAAATGATCAAAATTAAATACTTTATAATACAATTAAAAAGCAATTAAAGTTATTTTTTGATTAAATAAGCAATTTATCTAAATTTATATTTTTATTACTTAATAAATATATCAATTTTATTACAAGTAATATTATTTTTACTAGTTTGTTCTATTTTACTCAAGCCTTATAATATTTTAAAGATTTATTATAGAATTTTTATATTTCTTTAAAGAACTTATAAGATATGTTCTTTATATTAATCTTGTTTATATTTTATTTTATAAATACTATAATAGATTCTTATTATTTTTAGTTTTCAAAAGACTAATTGTATTTTAATATATATAAATTCTATAGTTATATGCATATATTCTAATGATTTAATAATATTATATATTTGAGTAAAAAATATTAAAAATTATCTGTAAAAACTCTTTCCATTAATCCTTTGATTATACAATTATATATAAAAAAGATATTCATAAGAAGTTTTATACTTCTTTGCTAATAAAGTTTTTACACTTTTATTAAAAAAACTTGAAGCTTGTTTTCACATATTTCTTCTATCCATTCTTACTTGTTTATAAACTCCTTTGAATAAAAACTTGGGTTTCTAGTGGTCTAAAAAGATTCAAATACATATTTTCTCTACTAAGGACAAGAAGGTTTTAAAAAGTAAAAGGACTGACAAGTGGAGTATCACCTTATAGAGCTAGAAGTGACAATAAATGGAAGTTTTGTTGACAGAAAAGGTTTATTATTCACCTTCTTATATATTATTTTATACTCTCTTAAAGTGTTTATTGTTTTTTATGGTTTTCTTAAGGATTTTGTCTACCTTAGTTTGACCCTAAATTTCTGGTAACACAATATCACTTGGTATCTGATTTGTTAACACAAATCACATTAGTAACTAAATATAAACAAGCTTATATTGATTACTTTACATATTCTGATAATGTTATTGATAATTGAAAGAGTTGATTGGTATCTCATATCCATCTCACTCTTTCAATTGAATTAACATATAGAACAAGTTCCATAAGATCAATAAAGATATAAGCAACAAGTTCTCAGATAGTGAAAAGACTACTATTTATTCAAGCTGAAATCTTTCTCTCCTATCATCTTGATCAGGCAAAATTCAAGAACAAGGTTTCCTTTTTATCCCAATCAGGCAATAAAATCAATTGATCTCTAGTCCATACTAAGCTCCAACTCTTTGATTATAGTTGAGAATATATTTTCCTAGAAGTTGTTGAAGGATATCATAATCAATGAGAATCCTCATCACTTTTAAGATTCTCTTACTATTATAAGGCAAAAGAATTATTGGGGAATCTGATCTTTTGAATAATTGAAATATATATTAGTTAAATTTTTTTAATTAAATATGACTGTTGAAAGTTATCATATTGAAACAATATAATTCAGTTTTTACTAGATCACATAAGAATCTGAAGTTCATTATAAGTCACCTCTTTATTACAGGTAAATAAAAAATCATTACCCAAAGAAGGTTGGAATCAAATATATCCTAGAAGTAAATATTTCTACTAGGTGATAAGTCTCCTTAAACAGTACATAAGAAGAAAATCAAGATCAAGAATTATTAAGTTCCTCAGATGATTAAAAAAAGAAAAGATATTCTAATTGAGTATTTTTTATTGAGAAGAGGTCTTAAGAAGTAGGTCTTTGGAGAAAACTAGAAATATTTTTTCAATTTTTACTTTTTCATTTTCTTGTTATTTGTTTAAACATTTTTAGATATCTCACTTC
>CAJVPT010000307.1:0-33129 GCA_910592055.1 Acaulospora colombiana
ATATAAACAATAATATATTAAAATTTTAAATAAAGTTATTATATACATTTTTATATAATAATAAATTTAAGATGTGCGATACTTTTGTTCATGTAGTGTATCTAGATCTCATATACAGTAATTTAATTTAAAAAGTTATCTATTACTCTATTTTTATAATCAATATATAAGAAATATTACTGGAAATGATCACATTATATTTCTAATAACCTTATATAACAAAAATCTTTTTATAAAAAATAAAAAAAATATTCATAATACAATAGCAAACCTTCCATAAAAGTTTGAATCACAAATTCAAGACATTACTTAAACCTTTACTTTAAAAAGAACCTAAATAAGATAAAAAAAAAAACTAGGCAAACAAGTTGTAAAAAACCTTTAAAGAACTATTATATAAAGCTATTTTCAATAAATTGATAACAAAGAAAACAACTTTGTTAAAAAAAAAGAACTATAAATATAGTTTTGAATTCTTCAACTATAGAAAAGTTTTGTAATTAAAAGAATTCTTTAATAGAATAATAATATCAAAAGAGATAGGCAAGCTATAAACTCTTAGCTTAACTATAACTAGGTATAATAGTATCTATTATTCAAATCATTAAATAAAAAATTGTTACATCCAATATAATATCTCTAATATATTATGAAAATCCTTGAAAAAAGATATTCAAGACACAATAGAAAGCTCAAATTTATATATCAAAGGCTGAAAGCAAAAAAAAAAACAAAAGGTATTATTAAAATGGTTTTAAAATAGAAATGTGATAACTTAAAAAACAACCAGAGATGAATAGTTAATTCTTTAATCAACTGAGTTAGAAAAAGAATAGTACTTAATAGAATCAAGATCAAACAAAATAACAATGAATATATCATAATATAAAAAAATAAAACCAAGAAGAAAATAAGATATTATTACTATGAAACCTTCAAAAAAAAAAAAAAACTAGCTATGATAGTTTACTAAAAAATTGAAAAAAAAGTACACACTTAAAAAATATATCCAAGAAGTTTGGTATAATGAATTACTTAGATCAATTTTACAAAAAGAATTAAGTAAAACATTGATTGCACTTTTAAGTAACAAAGTTTCAAGAAAATTACAGATTAGTTATGAGATATTAAAAAGATTAAGCTAAGAAGAAAAAGAATTTCTAGAAAGAATATTAAATAACTTTTTAGATAGAAAATTATTTTGAAATATTGGAAACAAAGTCATATATATTTTATAGTTAGGTCTAAATTTTAAGATTATGAATCAGACCTATTGTTCTATTAAAGATCACAAGAAGTGTTTTATCAAAGTACTTATCAATAGAATAAAAAACATCTATAAAAATAATAATATTTTTAAGATCTAATTATGCAGAATTATCAGGAGAAGGTATAGTATAACCAATTCAGATTCTCAATAATATCTGTAAAGATATCAAAAAAAAACAAAAAGGAATTGTGAATACTTTTTTAAGATATTACAAAAATATATAATAATATTAGTCTAGAAATGCTAATAAAAACAATAAAAAGAATTAAAGTTTCAGAAGGTTTCATAAAGATTATAATAAGCCTATTCCAGAATAAAGAATTTCAAGTTACAGTATATTTGAAAATGATATCATAGAATTAATAGTAGCAAGAGATGGAATCAATCAAGGAAAAATTATCTTATTTCTATTATAGAGAATTTTCTATTATTCTTTTCTTTGCAAAATTCAAAATGACACACAAAAAGAATATAAAATATCAGTTATTTAGAATTTTAATCTAAAAAAATATATCATAAAAAGATTAGAATCAAGATATATAGCTATAATCTTTATCAATAATATAATATTGATAGCTAAATCTAAGAAGGATATAAAAAAAAATCTTGAAGATTGTAAAAATCTTCTATAAAGTCAATGACTTTCAAATTAATAGTAATAAATTAGTCTTGATATATATTAATAATCTTAATTGCTATTCTAAAGAAGTTCAAGCAAATGACCTGTAGGTCAATAGTGCAATGAATGTACTTCCAGGTCACCATCTGCAAGTTACTGGTTCAATCCTACCTAGGAACAGTTTCTGTAATATAGGTTACGTTGTACAAGATATATGCTTATCACTACATGCACCTTTGTACTCACAAATAACCTATAGATTTCTACCATCTGATCACGGTATAAAAATTAAGGTCATCCAAGCCTTAGCTAGTTTTAGTGCTAAGGAAAAAATCTTTGATATATCTGTTGCCTGAAATATGTAAGGATTTAAGACAAGCCAGAAAAAATGTCAATCAGCTCAAGCCTCTTAATGGATATGGGAAGGAAATCCATCTCTTGTCAAAACTACATCCTATGGGAGATAAGGGAGACTTTGGTCGCTTGTACCTATTGTAATGTAATGGATTATAACAATAATTAATGGGAGATCTCTATGATCGCAAAATTCACAGCTATCAAAGAGGATAGCTATTGTAGAGGCTAGTAGTTAGCATTAGTGCCATGTTGGGAAATAATCACCAAGGTAACCAATCCAATGGGAGAAGCAATCTGCTACGAAATAATCAAGAGAAACCCTTGTTAGGCCAACTTGCAAGAGTGATTAAAAATAAGGTAATGGAAGGCTATATGCTGCCCAATTACGTGACACTATTGAATTGCTTGGATATCAAGAACATGGCCAGAGGACTGCACCATCTAAGTTTCAACTAGCATGTAGAGGATCCAAATATGGTAGGGATCATCCATGATACCCATAATCATTGAATGATACACAAGACCTTACTAAGGAACACACAACATAAGTCCTTTGAAAAATAATAAAAAGTCCATAGCGGATCTTCGGAACACTATAGTCTCAGACAGAGCAGGACAACTGACAAAAATGATACCACTATATGGTAAAATTGATGGACTTGGCTAGGATAGATAGTTTAAGAAGGTTATACGAATTGCTCATGTAATCTAAAAAACTATACTACTGATTTCTCAATAAAGATTCATCTTGTCAGTTGAACTAGTTAAAAAAAAAAAAAAAGAAGTTCAAACAAGTAATGAAAAAGAAATAGCCAAAGAACTTGATAAAGCAGAACAAATCAGACTCTTAGGAATCTGAATAAGCAATCAAAAAACTGTAATCAAGTTTAAAGAATAAGTACTTAAAAAAGCAACATAATAACTAGAGTTCTTAAAAACAAAAGAATAATAGATAATAAGCTCTCTATATTTTAAATAGAATTTGAAATTTATTATAGCAAATTATCTTGAAAAATATGTAAATCTTAACAATAGTATATAAAAAACTGTTTAAAAACAAGAGTATTTTATACAGATTCATGTTTAATAGCATAATTCACCATTCAAAGATTCACAACTAAAAGAGTATTTGGATACTATGATAAGAAAATCAAGTAATAAAACTATATAATAGACTAAATGATTTAGGATCTATAGGGATTATATAATTATTAGACTTAAACAAATACAAATAAAAATTGGGAATCACTTAATTTATTGATCTACAAGTCACTAAATCACTTATTAAATAAAAATAATTTTACACTTCAAGTGATGAAATTGATAAAAGACATAGAAATAATTTTTCAAAGTTGAAAATAGTAAGAATTCTTTGAATAGAATAAAGAAAATAGTTTGATTTAAAAATATCTTATATTAGAAGAATACAAAAAAAACTATTCTATTATTTAGAAATAATAGATTAATATATAATCGATCAAGAATTCAAGAAAATAAAAAATTAGTGAATGCTTTAGCTTTTACAAGATATAAGTAAAGAATTTATCTCAGAATAGTTTTAGATTATAACTAATAATCTTTCAAATAAATAGTTAAAGCAACTTATAAGATCTTGAAAGAAGAACTATATAAAATGAAAATCAAAATACATCAAAATAAGATTTGATTGAGATAAGTAATAAAACTATAGATAGTGATGAAAAGTAAAAAAATTCAAATAATTTGAAGAAAGCTAAAACAAGAAAAAGAAAAATACAAAGTAATAGTGGAATATTTTACTTGTTGTAATATTAATAATAATCAAGAAATTAGCTTATAAAAATACTTTGAATATATAGAAGCTATAACATAAAATAGCAATTTTATTATAGAGAGAAGTATAAAAGAAATATATTTGGTATTATACCTTAATACAAGAAAATTTACTAGAAAAATATATAAACTAAAAATATTTAATCCTAAGATAATACTGGAAAAAAAAATTCAAGAAGTGATTTATAATAACCAGAATCCTTTTATAATTCAAAATAATAAAGTGAATTATATAAATATTGAAATTTAGAAAGAAATTATTATCAAAGAAAATATTAAAGAAGGAGTATATTAAGATTGTCTAATAGAAATATTTCAATACAATCTTGAACCCAAAGAAAAATTAATCTTTTATTCTAATGAATAATTTATTAATTATGGAAAAGAAGAAATGAAAATGGAAGTTACTTGAATTTAGATAGAAAAAATAGAAAGAGAAAATAAGTTCTAAACAAGAATAAACAATTGGTTCTCTTTTGCAAAAACTAAATTAATAGCAATTATAATAATACTCCTGATAGTTTTTATTGATAGTATAGTTGAAATTTGTATAAACAGTCAAGTCTATATTTCCAAATAAAAAACAATAAAAAAAAGAGGACTCAAGAAAAATGCATAAAAGATGGCTAAATGAGAAAAATTGATCTCTTTGTATATGAATGACAGAGTTAATAAAGAAGAAAAATATAGACCTAAAGTTTATTAAAGTTAAATTACATTTCAATAATTCTTATAATGAAGAAATAGATATTCTTGTTAAAGAAGTTCTAAAACTTTTATTAATCAAATAAAAGGATTTTTTCTCATATAAGATTATCACAAAAATCAAGTGATAAGATAAGACCTTAGATAATTCAATCAGATAGTTTGTTAAAAATATTAATAACAAATCAATAGCTTATTAATGTGTATAACAAAATAGAATAGAAAAAAAATAGAGTCACCAAATTTCAGAATATCAACTTCATACATGGGATCTGATATAGGAAAGAATAAAGATGGATATGTATAAAATAAATCCTTTAAAAATTTTTAACAAAAAAGTTTTCTTATTAAACTGATTAATGATAAATTATCAATATTAAGTAAATTGACTATAAAAAGATTGATATATACAAGAAAGTGAAATATATTACTTGTAGTTAATAAGAAGAAACTATAGAACACTTGCTAGAATAAAGACTAGCTACAAACAATATAGAATAAAGAAGTAGATAGAATTATTAGAATCTTTAAAGAGTTCTTACAAAAAAGAAAAAAAGAGATTGTAGAAAAAAGTATCAAGTTGATTATTAATAATCAAGAAGAATTAGGAAACTCAACAAGTGAATTTCTAGATTAGTGGAATAGACTTTTAAACTAGTTAAGATACTTTAAATTTTTATATCAGCCTAATAAAAAATAATCTTATTTTAGAAAGGATGGATCTAAAATGTCATGGAAAATATATAAGAAAAGAAGCAAGAAAGTAAATATTAAATATGCAAAAAAGAGTTTGTAACCAAGTTTAAAAAAGAATTTGAGATAAGAGATGCAAAAATATAATTAAATAGAAATAGTTACAAGGAATCAATAGAACAAACAAGATAAAAAGATCTTCAAGTTTTATAGGTCAGAAAACTATACCCTTCAAAAAGAGAGAATCACTATTAGAAGAAAGAAATCTAGAAGAAGATGAAAGTCTCCAAGTAATTCTAGTAATTCTAACAAAAAAAGTAGAATATAAAATAAAGTGGTTGGGTTTTAAGCATTGTCAGAATATCATAGAGTGATTTGCTATAGTAATCTGTAGGCAATGAAGTTAACATTTAAAAGGATTTTTACCTAAACTATTAATGGAATAATAAATCACTTCCAAAATTGTACTTAGAGTTTTGATAAATTTCAAAATATCGATAAGTAAGTTAGGTAGAGATTTAGCTTTAGCAACACATTTCTCAATGTAAAGTATACAAAATGTTTAATTAAGCACATATGCCTAGTCTGACAGAAGACTTAAAAAAAAAAAAAAAGAATAAGATTTATAAAAATTATAACAAATGGAATTAAAATTTTAATCTTTACCAGAGAATCAAAAATTATATTCAATTTAATAAAGTACAAAGGGTAATAAGTATAATTTATTTTATAATCTTTGCCGTAATCTTCTTTATTATTTTTATTAATATTCCATATTCTATATATAGTATTTGTTTAATTTAAATCAGAAAAAAAGCTTCAATTTTTTCCTTCTTTATTAAAACTGCGATATTTTATATTTTACATGTACTGTATATGTGAATATATGCTATGGAAAGGTGGATTTACCCGGATGTGAATTATACAAGTACCTGGTACTGAACGCCCGTAATTGATCTTATTGTATAAATTTTCATGACTGCGGCCATCATTCACAACGCACAAATATAAACTATGCAGTGAAGTCAATTTTTTCTAATTCTGCTCAGACTAAGCTTTATCTCACTGCACTGATCGTGTAAAGTTCCCGATTACTCTCATCACACAGGACTCGACATTAACTTTATGAAGGCTACGGTTTCCTTTAACTGTGAAATTTCTTAAATCATACTATTTTTAAATTCGAGCATAAACGAGAATGTATAAAGGTTGGCCTTTTAGTGGTTGGGGTTTGAGTATTAATGTTCCTGCGACAATCCAAAAGAGGCTGCTTAAGTTTTTACTCAAGCGTGCCTTAGGTCAATTCTTGGCTGAGGAACTTGATCTCGACAATCTTGAGGTTCAATTGGGCAAAGGACTAGTTCATTTGAAGGAGTTGCAACTTAATGTGGAGGTATTTTGCTTTCCTGGAAGCTAATAAATTAATCATTTTTTAAATTCACGGTCGCCGTTCTTTCGCGTTCAGCGAATTCTGAGGCGTCGTTTGTTACCGTTTAATATGCACCTTTTTAATCAAAGTTTTCTTTGGAATTATGGATGGTTCGGTTCGGTCTAGGTATTAAATGATCTGGTCGCTGATTTGCCGATTGTGATCACTGACGGTCGGATAGGCAGAATCGTTGCCAATATTCCGTGGAAGAACATATGGAATTGTGATTGCGTTCTGGAGTTTCATAATTTGAAAATAACTGCTGTACCCGAATATACTAAACCCAGAAATGGTAAATTTATTTCTTTGGGAAATAATAAAAGTTTGATTGCTTGATGATTTATTTAAACCTATATTTTTAAATTTATTCTTAGCTAGGGTCACCCCAGAGGACTCGCATATATTATCTTCATCTATCCATTTTGCAGGAGATTTTCTCCGTCACGAGATGCCACCCGAGGAAGACGAAGTACTTCGTAATTCGATTTATCATTCTTTTACTGTACCCCAATCAGATAATAATGAACCGGAGTCTGGATTGGAACAATCTGAAGTCTTTCCGCAGCAAGCCCCTTTGCAAGGAGACACTGGTATCGAGAGTATACAGGTTTTGGCGAGATTGATCGATAAGCTCATGTCGAATATAAAGATTTTGTTTAAGGATACATGTATTCGACTGCAGCATCATTCCAGTGTCAGTTTCGATGATAATATCAAGAATGATGCTGGAAACCTCAAAGAGTATTACTTTGATCTTGAAATACCAATAATCTCTTTTCAAGACGAGACCCAGGAGTCTGATGATGAGTCTACCCCAACGAATTCTGCTTCCGAAAGTGTGAAATTAAGTCCCGCACAATCCGAAACTGTAAAGTCAGTAACGATGTCTGGGCTGAGTGTTTGGATAAGGGAGGCGCTGAGTTCCATGGATATGTCGAACTCCTATGAATCCTCACCAAAAACTGAGGAATATACGGAAATTCCAGATATAAGAGGAAGGTTATATTAGCAGAAAAGGGGGGAGCATACCGAAAATTTACAAAAGAAAGCTTACGAGGCCATGATTTTATCTTGCATTGACGGAGAAAATTGGATACGCGTTACTTTACGCCCAAATGCCCCACCATCAGTTCAAATGGATCTCAATAATTTTTCATCATCATATTATTACACTCAGGAAGCCATGCAACAAGCCAATATCACACAGCATTGGGTCATCGATGGCTTAATTAAGTCGGTGACCGCGGCACTTACCCCAACCCAAGTGGCATTGATTGCCGATCTGGCGAACGCGTTGTCGAAGATTAGATCGTCATCGGAAACGAGACTTTCGAGCAGCACCGAAAGCGATGACGATTATGTTGGTGAAAATTCGCGAGTTAATAACAGTCAGGGTTTTGGTAGTAGGACGTTTGATAATTTCGGTTATAAAAATCAGTCACCAGTTGAAGGATCAAACTATCGTCGAATGTCACAACAATTGCAGGATGATAATTTTTATCGCATGGACAACCATGTTTTCCAAAATTCCAACACCTCAACAAACGCATCATATCCGTACAAATCATCATCTCGTCCTTATTATAGGTCGTCAATTCCCAACCAGACTCCTACGGCAACCACTCCAACTGCGGCTGCGTCCACGGGGTCTTCCACACCCATTATTAATTTTAAGCTTGACGTCTCGATGGTTGAATTATTCTTCTTATATCAAGATCCGCCACCCAATCTCGTTCTCGATCATCAGTTTTTCTTTAACAGGACAAAAGAAAACATCAACGTGGATCATCTGAAAATTGATGTTCACAAATTAATGTGTCGGATTCAAAAGTGGGAACCCGATTCTTTGGTAGAGATTCGAAGGAGAAGCAGCAGTTCTTCAACCGGTAGTTATTCATCGACACACCAAAAAAATTCGGAGGCAGACGAGTCACTGCGCGTAATAATGGATCTCACAGTTTCAGATTTTGCGATTTTGGAATGGCTAAAGGATCCTTCAACGGATACTAAGTCAAAGATGGGATTTTCAAAGCCTGGCTATACACTTCCCTCATTTGATTCATATACGCAACTTTTAGGATTTGACCCTGGTCTAGTGAATTCTTATGATCTCGACGAATCTGATTTTCCAGTTATCAAAAACACGGACAAAAATCAAGGATCTCGGGCTAGTAGTTTTAGAAGGATTGGGAAATATGGTCCGAGACGCAGTTATAATGGAAACGAGATGGTTAAAGATGTAATTAGAATTAAATTGGAGATTGGAAGTGTCGCGAATGAAGGTATGGTTTAAATGATATTCATGCTTTCGTGAGTAAATTATTATTATTTTTTTTTTTTGTATTTATTTTTCGTTGCTTTTTGTTAGGACTATTTTCTAATTCGGTGTCTCCGGGTGTCTTGTATTCCGATGTTTCAATGGAACTCGAACCATTTCACGTGCATCTTGACCTCAGAATAGTTGATCGATTGGAGAGGTATATGAACATTTTTTCGATGGAAGCAAATGAAAAAGATTCTTTCTCGGAAGAGAATACAACGAAACAATCCTATAACGGGCAAGAATCCAGTCAACTTATAATCGACGACCTTGATACACAGAGATTACACGAGGTACAGGATTCTGACTAACTAATTAATGCGATGGGCGTATCATGAACTAAATTTCACACCTCACACTCTCCACATAATTTTTCCTAGAATACTGCCTTACAGAAATTTCGGCTTAGAATCAATTGTGATATAATTCGGCTTTGGATTCATTGCCCGGATATGAGCAACGCACAAAATATAATGGATAAGTACAGCATACATTCCAGTTTGCTAATCGCCGACCTTATACATATACACGTGGCAGTTGGCGACATATCTCAGAATGAATCCTCACGTTCAGCAAACTTCGGCGTACAGCAACATGAATCCTATACAAACGATCTCGACTTGCAACAAAACAAAATCAGGGTTGAATGTGGTGGAATAAACGTTTTTGTGAAAGAATCCAATGGTAGATGATGCGAAGTTTTTATTTTCCTGCAATTCAATTTTTTTGTACATTTGTTAATAATTCTTAAAAAAAAAAAACTCACTCAGTTCCTGATGCGAAATGCGTCCTCATCGTAAAGCCGTTGCCTTCACTGCCTCATCGCTCCAGTACACCCATATTTCCTAATTGTGAAATTACTTACCGACCCACCAGCACAATTACCAACCGGGTATCACATATTGGGGGTGGTGCTCGCTCATCGCCGTTTTCTCGAACTTTTTCTACATTCGAAGGTGAGGAACGTGCTAACTGGCCTGCAGAAAACGAAGAGGAGGAAATTTTGATGTTTAAACAACGAACCATTGAAAGCTCAGTAAGTTCTATGCATTTTGATTCGTATATTTTATTTTGTCATTCAAATTACCATTTGTTACTCCATAGTTGTTCGTGATACATTGCAATCTTCCTCTCATTCGAGCTCGAATGACCAAATCTTCATTTGACACGCTTCAAATACTTTTGAATGACCTGTCGATTTGGCAACCTAAACGCAACTCCGCCGCAAGTGAAAATTTTGCTCCACCACCGCCACCTATTAACTATTCCCGCGGATACACGAATAAGGCTCACCAAGATACACTCTATGGATTGAATTACTCGGAATTGATCAATAGTCGCGTGCTTCCTCTACGACCGAGTCTGGCTTCTGTGGTCATAGCAATGATCAGCGGTAATGTAATAAACATCATTGAATTATTTTTTGTTTAATAAATAAAATTACTATTTGGCTGAATTCCTTCTCACCTGTTAAATCACATTTCGCAGTTGAATTCGTAATACTATGCGAGAATGAGAAAGAGGATGGCCAGGCGCAATACGTTCATTCATATCAACTTCACATGCAAGATTTTAGATTTTTTGCCGTGGTCAAGCATGAAGGCATCGTGCGTGTCTATTCTAATTATAATTCACGTGCATGTATGTATTTATCGACTCATCTCCTTTAAATGTTTGATCTTTTTTGTAGGACGACACATATATGATTCTGGACAACGACCAATTCAGCTTCTCGGACGTGTCTGGTCGTGAGAAGTTACCAATTTTGTGTCGTACTTTAAGCAAGAGCATTAAGGTGACAAGGCAAAATTTAAATTTCTTATTTCGATGATTTTAACTTGAGAACTGAATAAGTTTCTTTCGTTATTCACAGGCAAAGAACAATCGTCCCATGCTTTCTGTGATCATGCATATTTCACTTGACGCCGATTTAAATATGAAGGAGACCAATTTAGCATTGTCGGTCAATGGGGTTTCTTTGAAGTATTCTCAAGATCCACAATGGATTGAAGATGTACTCGGGTTTCTGAGAGAGCCAGACATGGTACTTTAGCGATTTTATGTCAAGATCTGTGAAAATTCTTGTTTATTGAAATTATTTGTTGACTTTTCGCGTGTCAAAATTTTAATTATTCAGAATTCATACTTGGATCTTCCCGCTCAATTCACAAAATTATTTGTCACCGTCAACGATTCTTCTATTGACTTCAAGCCCGATGAGTTTAACGGACGCGTTGTAGCCGTATTCGATAGCCTGAAGGTGCTCATCTAGTCATCATATCATATACAATTGTTCAATTAAATATTTTAATTGTGCATCTCTTTTATATGCACGGACTCACATTCACTGACCAAAAATTTAGGCATCAAGCAACATAATACCCGATTCACCGATGTTTGCCGCTAAACTGATTGTTCAAAATTTGGATTTGATGTTGATCGATGACATCAAAACACTAAATGACCGTGTAACAAATCGATCAAATTCAGTGCCTTTAAGTGTCAAAAAGTATTGGAAGGTATTTGTTAACCTTTCATTAAGATCAATTTCTTAGTTGTGTCGATCAATTTGGACTAACGTCGGTAACCGGTTAAACGAATAAAGTCAGTGGGTCTTGTGAAGGCGGCTGCTATAGATTTTGCCGAGATAAATCTTCGTGCTAATAAGGGAGATATATATCCGCACCTCGAGGTACAACATTTGCTGGTGTTGTCACCACTTTTAATGCGTATTATTAACGCGCGCGTTGTGTTTTTCAGCTTGAGCTCACCAACGAGAAACTCACTATTGAGACGTGTGCGGATACCTTTCAAACGATCATTAATCTAATTAACCAATTGACACCTAAAACCGAACATCCTGACAGCGGAGCGGGGTTGGTGCAACTTTTTTTCTTAAAATATTCTGTAGTACCTAATAATGTATTCATGGTCATTCTTTTTCAGAAAACGAGTTCCTCATATAACGACCGTTGGTAAAAACCTTTCGGAAGAAGATCTTGTAGAAACAGTATATCCAGATATGCTAGGTATTTTTTATGATTCCATTAATCAGTATCCTCTCAGATGGTTGACGTGCTTTACTTGAATTTTTAGCGAGTTTGGATGAAGAAGCATTTGTGCGACCACGATCAGAAAAATCGAAATCAAAGGTTTCGAGTGGAATTCCAAATTCTAATTTAGAATTCGTGGAGGAATTTTTTTCCCTCGAGAATGGCAAAAATGTGGCGCATGATTCGGACAGTTGCTTCTTTGAACATGCTGTAGTTGATGATTTTAATGATGGTAAGTCGATTTATTTATTTTGATTTATTATTATTATTATTATTATTATTATTATTATTATTATTATTATTAATTTTTATTTCCACTATTTTTTTTTTCAAGAGGATTTTATGGAAGAGCAGCAATTGTATGCCGTTCCGACTCCCAGTGTGACACAAAAAAATATTAAGATATCTGAAGTTGTATCTCGCGATGACACAGTTCGTGTTCTAGATCCGGAGCCTCTCAACTTTGTTGATGATCATTTCTCGGTGCCAAGTGCCAATGAACTCAAAGATGCCCACAAAGAGTAATGATATCAGTTTTCACGTAAAATCCTAATTTATATCAGGACTAACGAAATCGTGAACTTTTTTAGGTCGACGAAAAGTTTGACTAGGATCCGTTTACGGGATTTTAATATTGTGTGGAAGTTCTATGATGGATATGACTGGGAACGCACTAGAAATGAAGTATTCACTTCTTTAGCCTACTCAAAAGTCCAATCCAAAACCTTGGCGAACTCTACCACCGGTTCCGCGGGACCCTCAAATGATCTGAATGTCCCATCGGACACAGAGGCCACCAATCAGTTTGAACGTTTATTATTCATAGGATCCCCGTTTAGAAACCCAGATTATGACGGATCATCTCAACCAACATCCGAAAGCGATTATCTAGGCGATGATCAGAGTGATACGGCCAGTCAAGTTAGTTCACGCGTCGACTCCGAAAATACTAGCGTTCGAGATGGGAAACGACCCGAGCAAGGGCGCCGAACTCCTTCGAAGTTATGTCGTTCAAGGTCGAGCAAGCTTGAGATTAAGCTTGAAAAGGTGAACCTGGAATTTGACATGTTCCCCAAGGATAATTTGATTGCATTTCGATTGTTGCTGCTCATTCGAGATTTAGAAATACTCGACCACATCAAAAGTTCCGCATGGCGCAAATTCCTAACACACATGCGTCCGGACAATGATACAAACCCTCGCGAAAGCAAATCCAACATGATCAGAGTGGATTTACAAAGCGTTCGACCTTTGCCGAGCGACCCTGTTGAAGAATTCCGATTGAAGGTAATCATCGTTGCCATCCATAGTGCTGAAAGTTATTGTTTATTTTATTCTAATAACCTTCATTTGTCCTCTAGGCAAAACTATTGCCTCTTAGATTTTACGTTGACCAAGATGCGCTTAATTTCATAATTGGGTTCTTTTCCTATCAGGATCCTAGTGTCAATTCTCCAAAGACTGAGGATGATACATATTTCCGTGAGTTCTTTGCTCAATTTGCACGATCGTTGATAACGTATATGACATATCGAATTCCACGAGAATCTTACCCACTCTATTCAATGTCCGAAATTCATTTCTTCAGAACATTTTGAAATACAGCCTATCGTAATGAAATTAGACTATAAGCCAAAACATCTCGATTACAGCAATCTCAAAGAGGGAAATTTTGTCGAGTTGATGAACCTCTTTCACCTCGAAGCCGCCGAAATGACATTGCGGGGTGTCAAATTAACGGGGGTAAGATCATGTGCTTTAGTAACGTGAACGAAGTGTGTTCATTACTTAATTCGTTGCGGGTTTAGGTCAAAGGCATATCTCGTTTGCTAGAAGACTTGGGTGCTGCATGGTTACCACATATAAAAAGTACTCAAATGCCAAATGTTATATCAGGTGTGGCACCAATACGTTCTCTGGTCAATATTGGTTCGGGAGTTGCTGATCTTATATTACTGCCAATTGAGCAGTATAAAAAAGACGGAAGGATCATCAGAGGTTCCATTTGAACTCTACTTTCTCTTTCTGGTTTGGGTTTCTCATAAGTAAAACCTTGTGATTTATCGTTATTACTTTTCGGCAGGTCTTCAGAAGGGAACTCAGTCCTTTGCTAAAGCAACCACAATGGAAGCAATCAAATTTGGTACTAAGCTTGCCGTTGGGACTCAAACCTTACTTGAGCATGCCGAAGAGATCCTTTCTGTGAATGGCGATGACAGCAATCTCTCCGCTGCGGGCGATGAAGAGGGGTTCGAGAGTGAAGAGGACAATGGCAAAGAATCAATTAGTAAATATGCCGATCAACCCGCTGACCTGAATGAAGGTAAGCAGACTTCTGAAGCAAGTTGGTTTTTTTTTTTTGGTAGTTTAAAAAAAAAAAAAAATGGAACGAATAATAATCGAATCGATGTGTTATTATTGATTATAGCCATCGAGGTAGCTTATAAAAGCTTACGCCAGAATTTTGGCACTGCCGCGCACACAATCTTTGCAGTACCAATGAAGGTGTACGAAAAGACGGGAACACAGGGAAGTGTTAAAGCTGTGATCCGGGCAGTACCTATTGCTGTTCTGAAACCGATGATTGGGGCTTCTGAAGCTGTGTCGAAAGGATTACTGGGTTTACAAAATACAATAGACCCGAATAAAAAACTACAGATGGAAGATGTAAGCCGTTTTATTATTCCTTTATTGTCATCATTCTACATTCATTAAAGTTCGTTATTACATCTCGCAGAAATATAAGAAACGGTAAAATGATTTCCTTCGGAAATTTAATAAGCCAAGATTTTATCAACGCAAATCTCCCCCCGTCACACAAAGAACGTACACTTTGAGCTGAGCTCTTAACTGATTCTGATCTCGACGAAAATTTGAGACTTTGTACAAACGTCACCCCATTTTTAAGCCTTCCATGTTGATGAGTTAGAGTTAGCGAATCGTGATAATTTATAATTGGGAGCCACGCTCCAAAAACTTCTATACACCTTAAAATGTTATTTGTATATTTACCTGAATTACAAGTTTTTTTTTGGTTGTACTTTAATTTACTGTACATTTGCATTGTCAAATTTGTCACACTCATTTCTCACAAAATTAAGATATGCCAACCAGAAATATATTTAAATAAAATAATTCATAGATAAAACGGCTGAGCGCATTCTCAACTGCAGAGCGAACAACACGGACATGTCATTTAATTTGATTTTGTGGTAAAAATGACCTAATTTGATTATTGGTTGAGAATTCACAAATATTTAATTTAAAAAGCAGACAATGTACTAAAAAGTCGTGCAAAATTAATGAGTTAAATCGTCAGTTAGAATAATCTCCCGTTTGAAATTTCTTTAGATCAAATAAGGAGGCACTTATACGACGACCACCAAACCATCGACCATCTAATTTTTCCTTTGCTTTTTCTGCAGCTACAAGGAAGGATCCAATTTACCAACGAGCGTGGAGCGAAAATGCCAAGATGAACAATTTTTTTTAAAAGTAAAATGAAATGAAATGAAATGAAATAGAAAAGCCTACCAGAACCTTCTTCGAAGTGAACAAAGATTTTAACCAGCCCTCGTTCGCCCTCAAATACTTCTTCTAAATCAATGTGAACGACAACTTTATTGACCTTACCAAAATTGCCACACTCTTCTTGAAATTCTTCTTCCAGCGAGTCATCTACTTCCGAAGGTGCAACAGCATTACGAATCACGACCACCGGAGATGACTGAATGAGAATTTGTCAAGTATCAATTTAGGAAAGGAGAAAAACGAAGGACGGGAGTTGGACCAACTACCTCGGCCCGTGCCAATTTCTGCATGATGGCGTAACGTTGACTAGCACTGATGCTCATGTTTTCCTCTTGCGCAACAGATTCAACCGCGGCTTGACCCCTGGAGGCAAGATCGGCCGCAATTTTGGCGGCTGCATTCTGTGCTTTGGCGGCGGCAGCTAAGGAATTAATAATAATTGTAATTAAAATTGAAAAATTAATGAATTTAGCAACAAATTTAACGAATCCTATAAACCTGCGGCAGTCACCGAGGGTGAGGTTGAAAGGGTTGGCGGTGGTGCAACCCCTGCAGGAAGCGGGGGCAACTTTTCGATCGCTTTCATACCCTCACTAAGAGGTCCCCCTATCACAGCCTTACCAACATGTAGGGTCAAACCTCCCAACTCAAAAATTTTCATAGAATTGACTGCTGTGCAAGCTGCCGATTCATCATCAAATTCGATGAACCTAATTGAGAACAAGACAGGTGGATGGGAATGTCAGAATGATTTAAGTATTGAAAACACAAAAATTATCGATTAGCGTTGTGGTTTTAAGGAGCAAAAGTAGAACCGCCACTGTTGACCGTCCATGCTGTGGTCGCCAATATCAACGAAAGTAGTGGGATGTTCACTGGACGATGTTGGCGTGAATGACTTCTCAAAAGATATGAAATGCACACATGTTCATATAGATAGCTGATGCGAACGTATGTACATAAAATAAATGACCAAGTAAATGGCAAAAAAGTGCATGGGATGAAAAATAAAAAATATAGTGCATGGAGTACATAGAGTGCATAGACGAAAATTGTAAAAAAGTGAGTGCGCAATTTCCTAGAACTGCCTTTTTTTTTTTTTTTTTTTGATTTAAAATATAATGAAATTAAATAGATGAAACGGAATAATCCGGAGATCAGAGACGAATGCCTCTGTCCGTTGAGATCAGAGTTCAATAGGAGAGATGCGGGGTAGGTATTATGAAATTGATGAACGCGCGCGCAGCGTTCAATAGAAAGGACTTCTCGTCGCGTGAAAGTTGTGATCACCTCTATGCGTGTCTTTTCGTTTTTATCTTATCTTTTTTTTTTTTTTTTTTTTGATTTTGGGGTCAAATTTTTTGACTACGCGACAATTTTACTCACCCATATCCCTTGTGTTTTCTCGTTATGAGATCAGGCTAAATCGTGTAACGAGAATAAATAAATAAATAAATAGATAGATAGATAGATAGATGTTATTTTAATAATTAAAAAAGATACTTGAGACGAAATGAGTGTAGAAAGAAACCAAGACTCACCATCAAAACGCAATGATTAATTTTCCCGAACGACTCAAAAATACTCATCAGGTCATCCTCGCTTACATATTCGTTAACATTAGAAACGTATATTCGGGTTTTAGGAGGAGACAACAAACCTGCATTCACTTATTCAGTATTTCGCGGTCATCTCAGACTTTAGGTTGTGAAATATAATGCAAGAAGAAGCGTTACTAACCAGCGGCGGTGGCTGCCGTATAATTGTTAGGACGTCCAACCTTAAGTTGCCTTGATGAAATTATCAAATATTTCTTATTAAAAAAAATGATGAATTCCTCATAATTTCTGCGAAAGAGATTTTTTAGCATAAAAAAAAAAAAAAAAAAAAAAAAATTTTTTTTAATACCTTCCACCTAACTCGGCACCATTCATTGATTCAAGAGCCAATGACGCACCTTCGGGCGTTTCAAATTCGATAAAGCAAAATCCCTTATGCTTTCCGGTGAGGGGATCTAATGACATGCTGACACTCTTTATTGCGCCGAATTGACCAAACACCACACGCAGGTGTTGTTCGGTGAGTTCAAAATTGATCGATCCAACGTAAATACGTGATAAAACAGACAGAGAACGCGGATCTATTCCCGATGCTAAACCAGGATTGGATGACAGGAAAAAGGTGGGCAGCGGTGGCGGTGAAGTATTTTTTCCGACTGGATTGAGTAGCTGTAAGAAGCGATCATACGATTAGCTTTGGGAATTCGGAGTCTTGCATCTCATTTGTCCATTACCACTGCCTGCATTTCTCTCGCAAAAGCTTTGGCTTTTTCTAACGCCGCCTTTTGAGCCTCGTTTAAGTGTAGAGCCGGATTCTGATCTAGCCATGAAGGTTTGGAGAATAGTGTTGCTGTTGGGGACGTATAAATCGGCGTCGTTGATTGTGCCATTGGTAAACTAGAGGAAGAGGAATAGGTTGGAGTTGAGTTCTTTGCTGTTGACACCGAAGTTTCGGGGGGAGAAGGTGTGACGAATTTTGATGTCGGTACGGGAGTCGATGTTTCTGGAGAAGCTGAATCTGTTAAGGATCGATGGGTTTCAATAAAAAAAACTAAAGGTCTACTGGTTACACGGATCAAGACAAAAAAATTACCTTCAGTCTTTTGTCTCTTAGCATTCTCTACTTCATTTTCGTGCAACCTTTTTTTTGCTTCAGAGAGAGGTTCTTCACTAATCGGCGTGTCGGACATGTTATTTTGCTTATATGTCTAGTGGAATGAAAAACTTTTGAAAAAATTAATTTGCTTTTCCTTCCTTTCGACCATAAATGGAAGTTGATGATGTGAAATCATATGATCATGCATGCTATACAGATTCAGGAAAAAAAAAATTTATATAGATATGCGTTATATATAAATATGGCGTATAGAAGTTGTACTGTTCATTGTTTTCATGAGATTCAAAATGTACAAATTTGTTCAAAGCCGAAGTTATTATGTAAAAGTCGCCGTCTTTCTTTTCTTTAAAGTAGAACGCCGTGATGGAAAGTTATGGGCTCGCCCTAATCGAACTAATAATGAAATTTTACATTCTTGATAGATTTTAACTCACAAAAGCTCTATCAATTCCTTTAAATCTGGAACAATTACAGCAGTTGGTCGTCGGCTTTTCGCCACTTCGACTGGTATGTACACTTCATGCTTTACCCCTCGTTCCATTGAATCACCTTTCCTCAAAGCTTCATAATGTTTTTTCCCGCATTCGAACGAAAAAGAAACGGACTATGACATGGTTGTTATCGGTGGAGGTCCCGGCGGTTATGTTGCTGCGATAAAAGCATCCCAACTAGGTTTGAAGGTATGGCGCGCATCAACCGTTGAGAACACATGTTTTTTTGGCAACGAACGCATCATTCGAGTTTTTGAACCGTGAACAATTTTTTCAATAGACCGCGTGTGTCGAAAAGCGTGGTTCTCTTGGCGGAACATGTACGAACGTTGGGTGCATCCCTTCCAAGGCCTTGTTGAACAACTCCCACATCTATCACCAAACCATACATGATTTGAAGTCGAGAGGAATTGATGGTACGTGTTGACCAGGTATACCTCTTCGAATGGCTCCGGTCGAAATTACCAAATATTATTTCGACGAGATATCGGTTCTGGGTACTGATGTTTGTTGAGAAAAAGGCGGTTGGCGGAATTTTGGGAGTTGACGGAGATCGTTTGAAGCGGGACTTAATTTCTCCGAATAATCAAAAGTGGATACTGAAACTTTTTTTTTTTAAAAAAAAAAAAAAAAAAAAAAAAAATTTGTCTCCATTTCTATGACGCAGTTGAGAATGTAAATTTGAACCTACCCAACATGATGAAGGCTAAAGAGAAAGCTGTTGCCGGCCTCGCGAGAGGTATCGAGGGTTTATTTAGAAAGTATGGCGTAACTTATATAAAGGGTCATGGAAAATTTGTTGGAACGAACAAAATTGAGATCGATGAATTGGATGGAAAAAAGACTACAGTTCAAGCAAAGGACATTATCATTGCTACTGGTTCAGAACCAGCCCCATTCAAAGGCCTCGAGGTTTGTACCGCAAATGACCGGGCATGCGTTGGGAAAAAAAAAAAAAATATATATATTTTTTTTTCGCTAGATTAATAATGGTAAGAATGATGAACATTCGCTAGGTTGATGAAAAACAAATTGTCACCTCCACCGGTGCACTCTCATTAGAAAAAGTGCCAGAGAAGTTGGTTGTCATTGGTGGTGGAATTATTGGTCTTGAGTTAGGTTCCGTATGGCATCGCCTTGGTTCCGAGGTGACAGTAGTGGAGTATCTCAGCTCCATAGGTGCTGGCATGGACGGAGATACAGCGTGTGTAACAACGTGAAGTCTAATTCGTTTCGAGATCCGGATCATTTCGATATTAATGAAAATCATCTACATTGTTTGACCGACAGCAAGTCTCTCCTAAAAATACTTCAAAAGCAAGGACTCAAATTCAAACTAGACACAAAGGTTATTGATGCGTCGAAAAAGGACGGGAGAGTATTAGTAAACGTTGAACCATCGAAAGGAGGCAACAGGGAAACTGTATGCATTTTTGACTTTCCAAAGAGTCTTGCCTTACTAGTCCGCTTTTTAATACAACTATATATACATATATATACATATATATATTTATTTATTTGTTTGTTTTTTTTAATACAATCAAGCTGGAATCCGATGTTGTCCTGGTTTCAATTGGCCGACGCCCTTACACTGAAAATCTGGGCCTAGAAAATGTGGGCATTGATGTGGACGAGAAAGGGAGGATCAAGATTGATTCTCAATTTCGCACCAGCAAACCTAACATCCGTTGTATTGGCGATGTGACGTATGGCGCGATGTTAGCCCACAAGGCGGAAGAAGAAGGTTCAACATCAAATTTCTTTTTGTCTTCCTTTATTTTCCATATTTAAATGACATCTTGCTTCCAGGGGTTGCTGCGGTTGAGTACATCGTGGGCGGTTATGGACACGTAAATTACGACGTGATACCGTCAGTCATTTACACTCATCCGGAGGTGGCGTGGTGCGGTAAGACGGAGGAGGAGGTAAAAGAAACAAAGCGCCCATATCGCGTTGGCACCTTTCCATTTCTGGCCAACTCCCGTGCTCGTACCAATGATGATGCCGAGGGCTTCGTTAAAATGATCTCCGATCAGGAGACTGATGCCATTCTGGGGGTGCACATCATTGGCCCGAATGCGGGTGAGATGATAGGTGAGGCGGTGCTGGCCATGGAATATGGCGCGAGCAGTGAAGACATTGCCAGGACCTGTCACGCGCATCCGGTAAGTTTCCTTTGTCGCATTTTCACGTCGCGCCGTTCTTTTTACCTCGTAACTAACGTTTCGCCATTCGCATGTTTTTCCAGACATTATCCGAGGCATTGAAAGAAGCCGGTAAGTAGTAATAGTAAGGAATCGTTAGACTTGAAATTTCGTGCGTCTTCAATTGGCATTACTAAATGAATATCGGTCTTTCTTTTCCCATCAGCGTTGGCCACATACTCGAAGTCAATCAACTTTTGAACATTCAATCATTTGATTTTTCGTAGAATAATTTTTATTGCGTTTTATTTATTCGCGTGGTTAGATACTACTTGAGAATGTTAACACCGTAATTTTTAGTAATACATTACTACTACACCAACTTGTAATAATCTCATTTTTCAATTACAAACGCATTATCTATATTTACAACTGAAATAAAAGAAGAAAAAAAAAAAATCTTTGTTCCTCCATTACATCACGCGACAAATCTGTGAGATAAGGCACATACCTTTGTGTTAGGATTCGGTGCGTTTATTAAATTTAGTGTTGTGTGCCGATGATTTCTATTACCGACTCGGACACCCCGTTTAGCACGCCTCACGCACACTATTCTAGGGGAGATGATGAAAAAGTTTTTATATCAACACCAAAAAACGGTGAACAATCATATATATATATATATATATATATATATTTTTTTTTAATATAATCATACAAATAATTAGTCTAGGAACAAGTCAGGTTTTGTTAATGTTATATGTGTGTGCATTCTTTGATCTTCAAAGCCTCTTTAAGCTTCGTTTTTTGTCGGCTTGCTTCTTATCCAGCTTTTTATCCCCGGAACGTTTCTTTGGCGTAACGGAGGGGCTCGAATTATCGGAGGCAGAGGATGTCGTGTTCTTTTTAACATTTTCAATCGATTCCGACTCATTCTTTGATTTTGAAACGGCGAGTGGTGTAACTAGTGGCGCATAGGTCGATGCAACGGTGGTTGTGCTGGGGGTCTTTGTTTGGATGGTCACGATCTTCTGGGGAGAGGAGGACGTTGAGATGGCTGATGTAGTGGTGGTGCTCGACGATGTTGACGAGGTGGATGTGGCAGTGGCATTGTTGTTTGAAAACACGGTCGGTTTACATTGAGCATGTATACCCGTCATCATCCGTGCCCGCTTCGCATAATCCTCATAGCTATCCAGAAGTAGTTTACCCGCATCATCGTTGAGTGCGGACTCTGGGTTTGGAACGATCAAGAGGCATTTGATAGTCTACATGGGGGAAATTGGTTAACCGAGAGTATAAAAAGCAAATCGGTGTAGCCCAAGAGTTGGGGGTAAAAGCGTACCAAGAGAATGTGTTCGATGCCAAACTCCTTGTTCCAATCCCTTTTCAGCGTGTCCACACAGACTTCACCCGATTTTGACACATTAGGATGAAATATCTTGGTAATGAAAACACCTGTATGCATACATATCGAGTTTTCGGTTAATATCGATGCACAATCTCTAAAGGGACGAATCGTCAAGGTTGCCAAGCTTACATTTTGGAGGAGCGGTCGGGAAATCGGCACCGAATATCACTTTAACTCTAAAGTAACCGCCTTCGTACGGGGTACCTTCTATAGTGGGGAGGAGGTCGTCATGATTAGTATTTATTATTACTTTTATTTTAATTTTTTATTAGGTTAACCTATAACTAGAATACTTTGGTTTTGTCAGAGGAAATCAGGAACGCTTACCAGGTCCCAATATCCAAGCTTGAACATCACATACATTCAGTTCGTTCATCAGAACTCTGATCCCCTCTGGAGGTTGTGCTTTTAGGGTCGCCAACTCCTTCGTAATTCTTCTTATCACGGACGGCGAAATGTTTTCGGTCGCCTAGGAAGGTGTGGAAGTCAAGCATATTGAGAATGAGAAGAGGAAAGTAAACCCTTCTATATAGCGCAAGAAGCCTTTACCATTTTCGGAGAGATGGTGCTTGTGTTTAGTGTCAAAGTTTTTCAGACCGTTGATAATTTTATACTTTCGACAACCTACGTAATTTATTTGTTACACACAATGCTGTCACGTGTATTACTTAGATTGCACACACAACCATGCATACATAATTTATCCGGAATTTAAATTCAAAACACTGTATACTATATATAATATACATTCTATTATAATGTGATTGATCCTTTTTTTAACATATTGTATCTTTCAAAAATGTCCATATTTCTAAATAATTGTACTTTGTGTTTTTAACAGTCCATCGTGTAACCCTTTTTATTTAAATTGTGAGTTAAAGAAAAATATGCTATACATAACTGTACATACATGCTGTATATAGAGGTGGTGTCGGTAAAGAATTGTGTCCGGTAATAAAAACACTTGCTTTACTATTGAGGTAGTTGTTGAGCTTGTTTATTGGCCCGAACGAGATGGCTCGGGTGTTGATGTGTTTGGCGATGGGGAATCAATTGATTTTTCTTATTTGTTCTGAAAACAACATTTGGATATCAGCGATCGTCATTTTTCCATGGTCGACCGTTACACCAGACAAATCAGGCGAGTGACACGATGCTGTTTACCATGTTTACCTTTTAAAGAAGTCATGAACAATAGAGAGATGCAAAATTTGATTTGTGGATAATTAATCATTTACGCGTCATGGATTCTGGAATGCCTTTGTAGCACACGCAATATAAAGGGTTGTTCTTTATTCTAATCTCAAATGTCGGAAAATCCCGAAGCAATTATCCGATCAATGTTTACATATGTAATTCATCATTCATACACGAACGATCAAATGCCGCCGAACAATTCGTTGTGCGACATGGCGTCCAACTCGGATAGTCCAATTCTGGCCTGATACCTTGTCAGCTCATCCTTGTCAACCTCCTCAATATAACTTAGCGTGCGCCAACTTCGTTCCAATAAATCCTTCGGAATAAGATAGATCGTTTGCGAATGCGAAGACAAACCACGGAACAGTGAAATTAATAATACTATTGATGCTACATTCGCGTACAAAGAAAATGAGGCGCATGTCTGTCAGCTGTTTTCGCGTAGCATTGATGAATGATGGCGAATAAGGTCGCACCTCTTCGGATTTCAGCTTCACTCTGGATATCCAATATATTCAACACCCAATCCATCACATCTCTGAACCATGAGGTTAACGCCAAAGGTGATGTCTCGCACGCACATCCAATGATGCTTAACGCCGACATACGCAAGGTGACGTTTTCACCTCTGTTCAAAACGTGCAGAAGTGGTGGCAGGAGAGTAACAACTTTTCACATAAATTGAGTGAGTTAGAGGAGATATGCACAGAGATAATTATAATAAGACGCAAGTGGAAAAGAGCGATCGAACGTGATAAGTGCATTAAATTAGAACGAGCCTACTATATTTTCCAAGCGCATCTCCACACCTTTGAACTGTTTGTAAAATCGCCTCTCCTACGCGCAATCGATTATCCAGATTTTGACCGGCGTCCGAATAGATTTTCATCAACTTTCTTATGATCACTTCTCCGTGAACGTCGGTCAACGATGATAATCCCTTGATGGCATTGAAATAGATGAAACTATTTTGACACACGAGGACAGAGGTCACCGGATGCATCCTTTGTTAACCGCAACTTCAAGAATCCAATTAAATTAATACCTTTCATCATCTTGAACCATCTGAATGAATATGTCAAAAACTCTATCCAAATTCTCCCCTTCGTTCATGACCACGTCCTTTTCGAGCACCATCTCCTTAAGCATCGTGATTCCGCGTGCTTTTATAGGGAGAATTTCATCTTGCAACGCCTCTAGAGCTTCCTGAAATTTTTTCAAACTTTCTTCCCTGCGCTGTGATTCGTGAGAATTCTGTGAGGGTGACGAATATTTGGATGCAGCCTCACGCACGGATATCGTTAATCTCAGACCTCGAGATAGCGAACAAATCGAGGGGTTGGGATGGGTTTGAAATGGAATTAAATTGCCCGAGACCAAACTTAGAACATGAGAATCCTGCGTCGATAGATCCTTGTGCTCTTGATTCAAATTGACATCGCGTTTTGCGTTAGAATTTCCACTCCTCAGCCGTCACACACGTCAAAATAAATCGAAACAGGTACGTACCTGCCAACAATGATGCCAAAAGTGATAAGGCGAGGGACAATATTTCATCTTCCTCATTGTCGTCTTCGGTCGAATCCTCTTCTTCATCTTTGATAATGTTGCTCAATTCACCCAATCCACCAAATCTTCCTCTCAATCCAGCACCTTCGTTACCTTTCCGATTCGCCTCAACGTTGCTATATCCCTCCAACACATTATTCACGAATGCGATCATTTGTCCAGGCTTTTGTAGAATGGTTGACCCGAGACTATCAATCATCGTCATAATTATATGAAGTAGCGTGAGAAGTCTAGAGAGTTGATACAACATTGTATCATCAGAATCGATGGTCACGGAGGCTGGAAATTAACAAAAAAAAAAAAAAAAAAATTCCTTACCGCCTGGGATTCGACTCTTGTAGTCGAACGGAACGTGATGATGTGTATTCCGTTAGAAGATACATAAAGAGATCTCCAGACAACTCGTTCCTTGATATAGATTTCACGAAATCGATGAATAGGTTGACATCTAGTGTGGTTGCGGTGACCGGAGAATTGGCTGCGGTCCTGGAAAGTAATTGCACGCGGATTTAATGCAGGTTTCTATCATTTCCCTAAAATGCCTGCTTAATGAAACCCTTTGACATACATTCGTGATCTCATGACGGCACCTCCGGAAGGTCCAGGCGAGAAATAGACCTCCCCAACTTCCCCGACATCAGGGGGTCTCAATCTTTTATTTTTCCTAAACACTATTTCCTTGAATGTTTCGACACCTTCGCTGACCGACACAATTTTAAAATATGTCAATAAGATATCCATTACAATATCTTTCAAGAAGGATTTTGATGTGCACGTGAATGAATACAAGTAATATAATGGCGCAACAGAGTCTTGCAAGAAGAATTGTAGTAGATCGGGTATCGGCTCACTTCCGACTAATAGGCGATGTATCACCGTAATGGTGGATTGTAATGTTTGTTCATCCATTATCAATGGATCAAGGTCTGTGGCGGGATTGTAGTTCCGTGAAATTTGATTCTTTTTCTCCAACGTTATGCCCCACCATTGCCACAATGCACCAAATATTCTGGTAATTATGAATTGTTTTGTGATCATGGGAAATTTGCTAAACATTCTTGCGATTATTAAGGATGCAACATTGACAATTGGTGGTGCCAACTTTGCGTTAGAGTTTGGTAGTAAAGTTGAATCTGATTGAACTATGGACAGCAACTGTGGACATATTATGGAAAAATATGCCTGCGGTTGTAAATTAAGAAATAATGTTAACAGGTAACCTCTACCTCTACCCTTGTTGCGAGTTAAACCATACCTCGTTGGATTTCGCGGTATTAGGAACGGAAAGTACCAATTGGGATATGGCCTCGACCTTGGACAAACTTGCTAAGAACAGGAGAGGTGTAAACCAAAGGGACCTTGAGATTACACTGGCACGCATGATGGATGTTACAGTTGCTACTGCCCATACCTACCTTCGCCATCCCCTCCAATCATAAATTCAATGACATCCTTCACGCCGCTTGGTCTCAATAAAACTCGGGTTAAATACCTCCCGCAAGCATTCTTCAACCATTTTGGTGGTTGATGCGATGGCGATGACGCCAAAAGAGTGGTCAAAGCCTCCAGAGACTGAAAAGAGTCCGATCTAAAAGAGTATCCCAAATTATTACATGATAATGGATGAGGTCGTCGTGAATATAAATTCCATCAGGTTGTCACCTTTCGAAAATTTCTCTGAATGTTGATATGCAGTCTTTGCGTATTTCCTCCAGTTCAATGTCCCTGGGTGTTTTATCACCAACCACCACGTCCTCCCTGTTTTCATTGCTCAACACAGTTATCAATTGCCGCTTTGCCTCACGTCGTTTCAACTCCTGCTGTCCATTGCTCGATAAAATCGGTCCATAGGCCAATTGCAACAATGCAGCATAAATATCTGTGACATGCTTTCTATATATGGTGGACGAAACCGAGGTACACGAAATTGATTTGCTCGATGATGGGAATACGATGCTTGTTAATGATCTTGATATTCTGAATAACCATCTTGATTTTTGCAGTGGATCGTCGAATGCTGCACTATCGTCGTCGTCACTTGTCATTTTCTCAAAAAATTCTATGGACATTATTAATATTAACAAAGGTCAATCTTTCTGGTTGCCGCAAAAAAATGTAACCACTGAACAAAGCATTGGTCAATTGCTGTACCGTTCTGGATGTACCCGGATCGAGTTCTGTGTGAAATTGGAATTCCGACTCCCGGAAGAAGGCAAGGGTATATGCCCCAACTGACTACGATCTCCAGCATCGTGTGAACAAGCCTCAAGTCTCGTACGCCCAAGGAATCTGGTTCTTGCAATTTATTGCTTTCGGCCAGCTCTTGACCTTAAAATGTATACATGCGGGTTGGTCGATCTTTGTTATTCGGGTTTAATGATTCAATGATAGAAGATGATGCATCATCACTAAAGAGAAATCTCGATAACCACTTTTAATCTCATCGACGCTTCTTAAAGTCAACTCCAAATCCTCCAGAATTTCCAAACACTTTGTGACATAATTTTCTCTTACGCTCCTACCACTCGTTCGCGCGAAGGTCAATTCTTCCGATTGTTGTTCCCTCTCAACAGAAATTTGCTTTAATCTAAGACTCAGTCTTTCCTGCAACGACCCAGCTTTGATTTGAAAAAACGGTAAACAGAAAAGAAGGGTAAATGTTAGTATTGCAAACAAAGTTGGATTAAAATATCCTATCGTGAAAAACACCTTTCTGGTTTTCTTCGTCAGCGGGACCGACCAAGATGTAAGCTTTTTGTAGCAGGTCAAGAATTTTGTTGTCAAGGTTTTTTAACAAATGTTCTGGTGATGTATTTGATGACATACTATGAATTATGCAATTTTGCGATAAGACCTTGATCATCCAATATATGCATTACCATCGGGTCACGTGATCGAACAATTACGTTCAAACTCGTTTTCAAAAACAAAAAACTCGAAATACAGTAGAATAATACTACAAAGGTCGGTAGATGTGAGGTTAAAATTTAAGGATGCCAGTTCATGGCCAAGCGGTCCTAGATGTACTTGGATGTACTGCATACTTTTTATGAATCGTATACCGTATGCAACAAATTTCAATCTCTCGAGTTCGAAATTTGACCGCACTCGCGTCTTTGGTGGCATCGAACGAATAATTCGATATTCCTACGGGCCCGCTTAATTTGAACGCGAATGAGTTCATTCGTAAGGATTTTATCGTGTGCGACTTTAGAAAACCTCAAACCTTCTTTCGTTGCGACCTCTAATAAAGGGGGCGGAGGTTAATTCTTTACGTTGACGTAGTTTCAATTCATCATAACGAATAAATAGCTTCCTATGATTAATAATCATAAGAAAATTTAAACGATCAATAAATAACATTCTTATTTTCTCATTGCGTAAAAACATGGAAACTTTGGAATCTTGTAACTATTTTTGCAATCATTTATTTAAAGTTAAATAAGCGATTAAACCCGCCTTCACAATTTCACATCCTCATATCGCATTGTTTTTTTTTTTTTCTAAAAAAAAAATCACCAGTTAAACGAAAACACATAAACCAGAATCGAGCCATAATAAGGTGTGTGTTATGCTTGACCAGGTGGTTTATGCTTGAACCAGGGGTTGCAACGCGATGGCCGCGTAAAGATCTAACGAAAAGAAATGAAAAATCCGTAAAAAATAATTACCCAGGTCAAATACACTATATGCATTACAACTTCGCAAAGCGGAAGTTGAGATTTCAAGGCTTTCGGCCGAAAATGTGGAATTAAGAACCACCATTGCGAGATTAAATGATAAAATTAAAAAGTTAAAAAGTGAGAGAAGCGCAAGAAATGATAAGTTTAAAGACAGTGTCAAAGTAAAAAAAAAAAAAAAAAAACGAAATTATTGTTATTCGTAATATAAATTTTGGAAGCATCGGCTCGATAAACATTCATTTTTCTCCTTGAAGTCCACCAGTGGCCAATTGTCCGAGATAATCCAACTGCTTCGTGGAACCGCCGATTCTTTGAATGCCCTGATGGACCTAGACCGTAGCAGAAATTCGATACATTCAAGCTTTCATTCGGACGGCGAGTAGTAACGTCAAAGACAGTGCGGACTTATGTGTTGCCATGTTCTTTATTAATTCGAACCATTGATTTTACCAAAAAAGATTCAATAGTCGATCAATCCGAGACAAACGATGGTTCCGACGGCGAAGGTTACCAATACGCTTCAAAATTCACACCAGAGATCGATATTGCATTAGAAAAACTTCCAGAGAAACGAAAGACACATAATTTGGTTCAACCCTTGAAATCTGATTTGAACTACGTGAATATGACCAACTAATTAAAAATTTCTATACATAATAGCTCGCCGTATACAGGGAGAAGCCTAAAGCACTACAGACGATAAACGAGGTGAACGAAGAAGAATGCTTTTACAAAAAGAATGAAGAAGCAAAAGATGGTTCGAGGTCTTTGCATTTACTTCAACCACATAAATCTCGGATTCCCGTTAAAAACTCGACGAAACGATCGTTCCCAATATCACCGGTAAAACCTGAACAGCAACAGCAAGCAAGCAAACAACTCGAGGATTCCGCTCAAGCATCGACACCTAATGCCGACAAAGATGACGGGGATAACGAAATGCCGAAATCTCAAACCACTCCAGAAGAACAAGGGACGAGCGAGTCACATTCAAAGGGTAGTCAAATTAGTTGTGTTTTTTAGACTGTACCAGAAAATAACATTTTTTTCTTTACGCTTACAAAGATGTCACATCCATGACGAGGAAAAGCACACGAATAAAAGGCGATGTGAGCTATGTCGAACCGAGTCTTCGCAGGTGAATATGTCATTAGCACAGTACGGTCTACAAGTATCCATTTACTGTACCTGCCGTCAAATAACAACAAATAATACAAACAGCAAATTACGTCAGGGAGATCCATTTACATATTCGTTGGAAGATGCGAAATATTCAAGTCCATCAAAGACCCCAAAACAAAAAAAGCGAAAAAAAATTATGATCTCCAAGTGTGGTAAGAACATTTCTGATATTCAATAGGCAAACGTCACGGATGGTAAGACGAATTCCATTGTATCCATTATTCTTTAATCTATATTTGCTCGAGGAGTTGACATTAAATGAGAATGCCATTGAAAATTCTATCTCCCTATTAATAGCAGAATTTAAATTGTTATTTAGAAAAGTTCTGCTTATTTCTATAACTTTGTACAAGTGTATTTATTTTTTTACTAAATCGCTATTTAGACGCTTTATTTTTGAATCATTTTTCCTGTTCCTTATTACTGTTCAAAAATTTTATTATTCATCTGAAATACTGTAAATACTTTAAGCCATTAATAAAATCCAAATGATTTTCTTACTGTCTGTTTAACAGAATTTCGATTATTTAATTTAGAGAAAAACCTTTTCATCTTAATATCTAAAGTATTTTTATAACATAAAATTTTTATAATAATCATTCTATTGATACTTTGGATTATAAATATTTTTGCTACCGAAATACTGTAATTTTATTTAACAGGAAATGCTAAAATTGGTATTATTAAAATCTTGAATCTTGTAATCAAATTAAGGCAAAACATCCGTCTACTACAGTATTTCTTGGGTTCGGTCTTATTGTAAAGATTCATTTGTGAAATTCGATCTTTGTCAATACGAAAACTTCGAGTTTCCATGTTTATAAATATCAAAGAATTATAAATTTTTAATATAGTATAATTTGAGATTTAAAATATTTCATTTATTATTTTTTTTTTTTTTGTATAATCTATAATCAATTTATATAACAAGTTTTATTATTGTAACTTGATTTGATTTTTTATATATTAACTTATCTATTACTAAAAAACTATTTCTTTAAATATAACTTAGAAAAATAATAATTTATCCTTCTACTAATTTGAATTAATCTTTAATCAATAAAATTATTATCTATAAATTATTATTGTAGTTTGTTTGTGACTTAAAATCTTAACAATTATAATTTTATAGTAAATTCAATATATAACAATTTCTAAGATATCAGTTCTAACTTTTATTTTTAAAAAATTTTTTTTTTTGGTTTCTAAATCAATTATTGATATTATTATTTAATTTTATACTTTTTAAGTAATCATTTTGTATTTGACTTTTTGAATTTTTTTTTCTAATTAATAATGAATTTTTAAAATATTTAATGTATAAAATTTTATAAATCTTTATTTTAATAGAAATAAAATACAAAAATATTATAAATCAATAATTTAAATTAAAAAAAACTATTATAGATAGTTTCATTATATTTATTAATTTAAAATTTGAATCATTAAACAAACATATACTTAGACATATTAACTTCCCCTCATTTATCTCAATCAAAACAAATGATTTGCTATTTTGTACTTCAAAAATATCTAAGACCTAAATAAAACAAAAAGTACTATACTTTATTAAAAAACTTAGAACTAGTCTGGATGTCAAAAACAAAAAACCCTGCTTCAGCAGTAATATTCAAATATATAATTTTAATACTTGAATTATAAAAAAAAAAAAGTTAATAAAGAAAGATAAAACTGATAAACTTAGTCAATTTAGACTTTCACTCTTATAACAAAATAAATCTTCTCTAGTAAAGTAAGGCAAATGATCCAATATAAAAAATACAGTTAACATAAGACAAATATATATCAATATTGTAAAAGAATCCTCTTATCAGTTCATACAAACAAAAATGATTATAAAAATCCTTAGATAGCTTCAAACAGATATAAATATGATCAAATATCAAATTTATATGTTAGATAGAAGAATAATAGCAATTGAAGTGGACCTTTTCATCAAAACCAAAGAACTAACAATAGTAGACTCACCCTCAAGATACAGTCCATCTCTAACAAGTTTAAGCTTCAGAACCCCATTATTGAAAGACATGAATATTAAACAATAACAAGAAATCTTAAATAGAAAAATTGATCAAATATAATCCACAATAGATTCTATTATAAAAGAAATAATGAACTGTTAAACTTATTTATCAAAACATCAAGCACAACAAAATCAACTTTATAGTTTCTTCAAAACAACTATAATTAATAACTATATAGAGAACAATATTTGCAATAGGTAAGAAATTAAAGAAAATAAATCAAATGAAAAACAAGAATTGTGAAAAATAGAAACAATAAAAGTTAAGAAAATTAATATAAAAACAGATAAGTTATTATTATTAAAATATTGTCAAAAAACTCAAATAGATATCTTAAAAATAACAGAAACTTGATTCACAGAAAATCAGAAATAGTAAAATACAGAGAATAGATATCAAATATGGATAACAAAACTATCACAACAAATATATAGAACAAGAGTAGCTATAGTAATGGAAAAGAATAATTCATATATGTTTTTAATATAAAGAAATACAATAATCGTGATCTATTACTAGATATAATCTTTAAAGAAAGAATTCAATATAGAATCATAACATTATATAACTTAATAAAAGAATTGAATAAACAAAACAGAAGGAAACTATAATAATCAAGACAAAGATAAGTAAGACAAAGGAAAAAAACATGTTTGTGATAATAATAAGGAATCTCAACAAGGTAATAAATAAGCATTTAGATTATATAGTAGAAAAGATTAGAGGAAACAAACTATAATATATAATTAATACACTAATAGTATTTAATCTAATAGATATATATAGATATGTCTATCTATTTACAAGAAGCTATATATATAATAATGATGGGTCCCTAAAGTATTTAGCATATAAAATTTTACAGATCACTTATGTTCCTTTTTGAGGGACAAAATTCATAGCTCTTCACTTTAATAGGAACAAAAATCAGGAAATGCT